>PVJS01028220.1:0-25670 GCA_004027185.1 Glis glis
TTTCTCCCTCCCTCCCTTTAATAGAGCCTTTCAAACAGGTATTAGTCCTGTTAGACTATAAATGATATTAATGTATTAGTTTGGTTAGGACGTTGGCTTTGAATACTGCATGAAGCTCCTTTCCAAAGCAAAAATGGGATACTCTTAGTTCATGGTATGAAGTAGCAAAATAAATAATCAAATATGGTCACTTGGGAGGAAGTTAATAGGAAATTATGATACGTAAGTTTCTTGGGGGGCAAGGCGACTGCTTGCCACAGTTGACTGCTATGCAGTTACAATGGCTACAAGGACTGTGGCGTGAGATGGCTTTTTCTGTCTGCACTAGAGGAATAATGAAAAGTTTAGGGTTTGAAATTCTCAGCTTAGGAATCAGAAAACCAGAGAACTTCTATGGTTGCCTTGTAAAAGGCCATAATATCTTTTGGAGCTGTGGAACAAATATGATTGAAAGCCAACCCGCACATTTAATTGTGTTGGTTGGAGGATTAAAATCTAAATTGGAATCACAGACCCACCAAATTCTTAAGTGTAAATTTAAGAATTGATTGTGAAGGAGTGGGACTCTGGGATTTGGAATAGGGACATTCTAAGTGGCTCAGAAAAAGATGAAAATTTGAAATACAACTCTCCCTGAACTTTTCTCGTCAGAAGAATAAACTCTTCCTTCTAAGACTGAGATTTTTTTCTCCGTGGGTTGACTTTTAATCCCACCCGATGCTATTTTCAAATCTCCTCAGGTACAGGAGGACAAGGGCAAATCTGACCTTAAAAGAGATAGCATAGACTTCAAGAGAATTGCATGCTTTAATTTATGTCATCTGAAACCTGGAAAATATGAGGTGGGCATAAGTTCTAAGTGTATTAGACCAAGGAGAATAGAATATAATATGGAGTCAGGCTGAATGTATTGGTGTAGCTACACTTAGGAGAGATTCTGGATTTAATGTGTTAGCCTGATTAGCTGGAAGTGGCTCCAACAGTGTACTTGGTTAGTGGACTGAATCTTGGACTATGCAGGGATCTCCTTTCTATGAGGCTGAGATGTCAGAATTTCTGGGGCATAATTTAGAGCTGGGGTCAATACATTATGGTCCATAGGTGAAATCTATGAGCTAAGAATGGTTTTTACAATTGGAGCAGGAGGAGAAAGAGTGGGAGGAAGAGGTGGGGAAGGAGAAGGAAGAGGAAGAGAAGGGAGAGAAAGCATATGTAGCCTGCAAAGCCTAAATATGCACTGTCTGGACTTTTACAGAAAAGTTTGAGGTCCTCTGATACAGAGAAGGGCATCTACAAGTTTAGAGGGTAAGATAATGAAATTATCATGTACATTGTTATCATGTACAAACTCTTATCTTCTCTCTTACCTGCAAGTGTGTTTACAGTCATAGGTGCCCGTGATCAAGCGGAGCATCACTGGGAGAAGGCCCCTCCTCTTATCCCTCACTGTTTGCTTTGAAGGGAGAATAATGTTATCCAGAGACTCCTCCTTGGCTATACCCTTGTTCCACTTTGGTATCCCATGAGAGACAGAGTACATGGGATTAAAAAAAAAAGTGAGCGTTTGGGGAAAGACTGGTTACCTGTTGGATCTTTTTTCCTTTACTGGAGGTGTTTTTCTGGAGGGCTAAGGGAAGAGAAGACTTAGATATTACTGGAACTCATGCCTTATTCAGGCCATGGTAAAATTCTCTAAGATAAGGCAGTTGTGCAAAGCTCCACACACCTCTTTAATCAATACCGGGGCTGATAAAATGGCTGCTGATTGGGTGTTTAGTTTCCATAGTTACCAAAACAGATTTTTGGTAGAAATCCTATTCTTTTTCCGGCTTACCTTTTCCAACTCACATACTTTTAAAAAAAGCAATGTTTGTAGTTCCTGCCACTCCAGTGCCAATGAGAGAATTTATTTTATAATGTGTATGAACTGGCAGATTCTCAGAAAAAAAAAAAAGGATTGTTGTCGGAATGAAGTCATCTGTTTGGAGAGCAAAGCCCGAGGATCACTGAAGGGGCGGGAACCCAGTGCCCTCTGCATGCTCAGGCCTTTGGCACACACAGCCATTATCAAAAACCTGTTTCCAGAGCAACTGAATTTTCTCCCGAAATTACTTGGCAGTTGACAAGCTCCTCTCTGTAAGGGTCTGGAGTAGCTCTTTTTTTTTTTTTTTTTGTGGTACCGGGGATTGAACGCAGGGGTGTTCTACCTCCACGCTACACCCCCAGCCCTATTTTTTATACTTTATTTTGAAACCGGGTCTCACGAAGTTGTGGAGGGCCTCACTAAGGAGAGAGAGAGGGAGAGAGAGAGAGAGAGAGAGAGAGAGAGAGCGCTGAGGCTGGCCGCGAACCTGGATCCTCTGGTCTCCGCCTCCCAAAGTACTGGGATTACAAGCATGCGCCACCACGCCCGGCCTGGAGTAGCTCTTTTTGAGGGCCTTATTTTAAGGCAGCTTATTCCTGATGGAAACCAAGATCACTGCCAACTACAGAATGTAGCACTATCCTACTGGGCTCACTTAATCAATTCTCATACCGTATAGACCGAGGTGTGTGTTTGAGGTTTGGACTCTATTTGATGTTCGCATCATCATAGAAACATGTAGATCCTAAAGTCAAAACAATATCTGGCCTTTTGGGTTACTTTAGGGGTAATATTGCATCTCAATACACAATGCTGAGAAGGCAGCTTTTGCAGGATATTCCTTGCATGTTTTTGTCCAACTGAGTTTGCGATAAATCACCATTTAGTATTACAGACTATGTTTTCTCACCAAGGCCTGAGGGGGGGGGGGATCTGGGGAAAGAAGAATAGGCCATCTTTTGACTTCTTAAGTCCTTAAAAAAATCTTTAAAAACAAAGCAATAAAAGCTTAATTTAAAAACGGATGTCCAGGATGAATTTCTAGGTCAAAACTAACAAAAGTGGAACTTAATATAAGTGTAAAAATCCCATGATTAGGTTAAAAAATCAGTTTCCTAAATAACTACCAGGTGGGGGAAGCTCTCGATTTTACAGTCACAGAGAATCTTTTTCTATTAAGGAAAACCAACTTGTACTACTTTTCAACCAGCCCCCGAGAAATGCCTCTCTTGGGCCATGTGGAAACAGAATAATTTAAATCTCTTAAAAAAAGATTAAACAAAATCCTTCATTGTGTAATGGTATCCATTAATTAAGGGAAAAAGAGTGGAAGCATTTTAACTATGCAACTGAACTAACAAAATTTGATATTTGGGCTATTAAAACCTAAAATCCAGGTCAATCATTGAAAATAGATTTGGACACATACAGAAAGTAAAAACATAACAGAAAATACAAGTGGATAGGAAGAAAAGGAGAAGACCTTGGGGTCCCATGGATAATCTTCTCTGAGCCAAGTATCTTGGGTACACTTAGGTCTCTGGATTAAACCTAGATTGGTTTTGGCATTTATGGGGGGACCAGAGAGGGACATGGGGCTCCATCAGGTTACAAAATGGTGGTTGAAGCCAATCAGAAATAAGACCCTTTAGAATGGCTGTGCAGGGCTGGTGAAAATAGGCTTTTCATGTGCCGGGGTACATTACAGTTTTGAAGCACCTTCATTATTTCTTTTGTCCCTCCAGTGGATGTGGTCATTGAAAGACCCAGAGAAGAAAATGCTTCAAGTTCCCAGTCCCACTTAGCAGCAAGGCTAGGGCTGATCCTCTAGACCCCTGCTCTTTTGTATTATCTACTGTAGAAGACTGCATCTTCCAAAAGGTAAGAACTCTAATTCCTACCTTGAATTAAAATTGGTGGTGGGAACAAAGGTTAAGCACCTGCCTACGTAGTCTCTCTTCTTTTCTGGGGTGGTCTCTGAGCCACTTCCTGTCATCTGGACCCCTCACTCTTGTTTCCTCTCAGTGGCATCTCCAGAGAGATGGGAATTGGCAGATCCCCTGGTTCTTTGGGGTCGATGATGTTTTGTTGCTCCTTCTGGAGCCAATAGAGTTGGGATACCCTTTCTATGAAGCAGGGATCCACAGAAACTGTCACTCCTAGCAGGGCATGGTGGTGCATGCCTGGAATCACAGTACTTGGGGAGGCTGAGACAGGAGGATCTCAGGTTTGAGGTCAACCTCAACAACTTAGTGAGACCCTGTTTCAAAATAAAAAAAAAATGGACTGGGGATGTAGCTCAGAGGTAGAATGCCTCTGAGGTCAATCCCCAGTATTAAAAAAAAAAAAAGAAAGAAACTATCACTCCTATACTCAGGAGCGAATGCCCTTATCTTTCCAGAGAGCAGAATCTCTGGTGGTTTTATTGAATCATGAAAACTGCCTTTTTTCTCTCCCCCATCCTGTTCTTTCCTCTCATATTTGCCCTCTCCTTTTCTCCCTCACTGCCCATATATCTGGCATATACAGAATATTCTGTCTTTGTGTACATAACAGTACTGGTTCATTAATGTGGACCACACTCTGGCTTTTTAGATAGGTTTAGGGGTTCTCAGCCACATAACCTCATGGCTGGTCTTGATACGGATTCCCATGATGTCATCCCTGGGCCCTGTGGGGGCAAATCTCAGCCTGCCTAACCAGTCGGACTGGGTTGCAGGCTCATTTATTTAATTACTCACTTGAATACCCTCTCTTTGCTCCCGCCTCTCCCCACTTTGGCCATAGGTCATCCCACATCTCTGAGTTTCAGAAAGTTAATTGCAAGATTGAAATTGCATAGATTCAGTTTACTCAATCATTACAATACCAAAAAAGTATTTATTAAGTGCCTAATTGTGCATGGTGATATATAAAAGGGGCTGACTTAATGATGTGAAAATAATAATCCCTTACATTTTATGATGGCAAATGCCATTATACCCATTATATCCTTTAATAACCAACGCCAGCTATTTATCTTACACATTTGTCTTAGGAGACATGGGAAACTTTCGGCAGACCTAGGAGCCCTGGTTTTCCAGAGGACCTATAAGTCTAATGGTCAAAGGGATGGTGCCAAGGACCAGTTTAAAGCCTTTTGGCATTTCTCTGACTCTGAATTTGAGTTAAAACCCCAAATGTGGGGAAACGGGTTTGAATGGAGGGGACAACAGACATGACCCCAGTTTAGAACCATGAGAAGATAAATTGGAGGAAGGGGGATGAGTGTGGCCTTGTTTAAAGTGTCCTATGTCACACAGCCTCCAGGGAGACTCTTGGCAAAACTCAAAGAGGGTTTTCATCACTAAAACTCTTTAGTGAGATCTTCATAAGCATGACACAAAAAAAGGCATCCATAACCCAAAGAAGTTAGGAAATGAGGCCTCAACAGACATTAGCATATTCAAGACTCTGAGAAGTCCTTCAGTAAAGGAAATGTTTTAAACTTTCTGTAACCCAGGGTTTTTCCAAAGTATTGGGTAATGTAACTGTTTTGGGGAAGAAACACCTGTGGGTATCTGTGTAGGGGTCTTTTAAACTTACTCTGGCACGTGTTGAATTTGACCAAGTTTTGGAACAGAAGGGTGTAATGATGAAAGAAACTGTCTTGTGGGTAGGTAAGGAGGAACCAGGGTTAGAAGGCAGAGGCCCTGCGTGGAGGTGGCCGTCAAGGCCGGGCTGATGCTTTGGGCCGTGGGGGTGACTCGCTGTCCTGAGGTCTGTAGCCCTCACTGCCTCACTGTGAGCTGTCTTTGGGGAAGGCTGGATTGCTTTCCTCAGGTCAAAACATACCTTCAGTTTTGGGAGAAAGACATTTCTAGGGTTGGGTCCTGGTAGAGTTTGAACCTAGGACAGATGGATTCAAACTTGAACTCTTGATTTCTTAGCTGCCTGTGTGGCCAAGAAGCAAGGTATTCATTAGAAACTACACAGTTGACCCTCTACCTACTTTTAGGAACCCCTTTTTCAGTTTTGCATGATGTTCCCTGGAGGTTTGCTATCAGGCAACTGCCAACCTAATACACGACATATACATCCATCGCTGCTATTTCTGGAAGCTCTTGACTGTGTATAAAATACCAAAAACGTTTTTTTCCTTGTCAAAATATAAGAACTGGTTTTAGTAAGAGTGTAATCATAAATCGATTTTGCTTGGAAAGGCCCCAGTATTTGATCTGTTTTTTGGGATGGACTTTGAGGTTCAGTTCCAGGGCTTAGCATATGTTCTTCAACAAATAACTTGATGTATTTAAATGGTGCTTCTAAATTTCTGAAACAGCACTAAAGGATGTTATTTTTTGGTGTGGCTGGGAGTAAAAACACCCTGGTAAACTTTTGAACCATGCGTGCCTGTGCCTAGCTAGCTGGATAGATGGGGAGAGAGAGACTGCCTGCTCCCCCCCACACACCTTGGAAGGAGATGGGTACCAAATAAAGTTCTCTCCCAACATAGTTTTGCTTTATTTGAAGAAGTTTATTAGACAAGATTAGTCCTCAGGCAATAATAGAGATTCTTTGAGAACCAAATATTTACACTTTGAACTAGCTGTAGAAATATTTACTGACTTCTGTGATTTCAGCTTAGACACTGTTGCTCATTGTATTGAATTCATGCTTTTGCTCTTGGGAAAAAAGTTTTGGGTAAAATACGAACTGTATAAATGATGTGATAATTTTGGAGGGGGCACTGGGGATTACATTCAGGGGCTTTCTACTTCTGAGCTACACCCCCAGCCCTTTTTATTTTTTATTTTGAAATAGCATCTCACTAAGTTGCTGAGGGTCTCACTAAATTGCTGAGACTGGCCTCTAGCCTGTGATCCTCTTATCTCAACCTCTCAAGTACTGGGATTACAGGCATGTGCTACCAAGTCCGACTAATGTAATAGATACTTTTAAACTTAAAAGTTATGGAGTATTGTTCCCATTGAGATAGGCTTAGGAATGATTTTAAAGAAAGCTGACAATGGTTTTAAAGCTTAGAATAAAATTTTCAAGTAAGGAAGATGCTTTTTGTTTTTATATATATGCTTTAATTGAACTATCTCTGTGACACTTAGTATGAAGGCTAGGACTTTTAGGAAGAGGCTGAAACATTGCAAAGCCAAGGTCTATTCTGATTGTCTTTGATTTGAAATCATTGCTTTTAATTTGCCATATTTTTGCCTTTTTTTGTTGATGTACTGGATTTGAACCCAGGGGTATTCTACTTCTGAGCTATACCCCCAGCCTGTCTGCCTGCCTGCCCCTCCCTCTCTCCCTTCCTTCCTTCCTTCCTTCCTTCCTTCCTTCCTTCCTTCCTTCCTTCTTCCCTCCCTCCCTTCCCTCCCTCATTCCCTCCCTTCCTTCCTTCCTTCCTCCCTCTCTTTCTTATACAGGGGATCAAACCCAGGGGCATTCTACCTTTGAGCTACATCCTCAGCCCCTTTTATTTTTTGTTTTTAAAGAGGGTCTTGCTAAGTTGCTGAAAGTCTCACTAAGTTGCTGAGACTGGTCTCGAACCTACGATCCTCCTGTCTCAGCTTCCCAAATACTGGGATTACAGGCATGCACCAACATGCCCAGCTTTATTTTTTATTTTGAAACAGGGTCTAAGTTGCTGAAGGTCTTGCTAAGTTGCTGAGGCTGGTCTTGAGACTGAGAACCTCCTGTCTCAGCTTCCCAAGTACTGGGATTACAGGTGTGACACAGCACCCCGCTCTGCTATTATTTTCGCATGGATAAATGGAGGATATTCTTGCCGGGCGTGGTGGTGCACGCTTGTAATCCCGGAGACCAGAGGATCCGGGTTTGCGGCCAGCCTCAGCTGTCTCTCTCTCTCTCTCTCCCTGTCTCTCTCTCTCTCTCTCTACTTAGTGAGGCCCTCCACAACTTTGTGAGACCCGGTTTCAAAATAAAGTATAAAAAATAGGGCTGGGGGTGTAGTGCGGAGGTAGAACGCCCCTGCGTTCAATCCCCGGTACTGCAAATAAATAAATAAATAAATAAATAAATAAATAAATAAATGGAGGATATTCTGGTCATCAGTGTTCTGACATTTTTATTAGATAAGTTCGAAAACCTTTATTCATGCCAATTCCATATCCTCTAGAGCATCTAATGAAAGAGTCTGCAATATCCCAGCCATGTGACACCTCAAGATGGACTTATCCTTATCCTTAAAAATGAAGTTTCACTTGGTGAATGTTTGGCCAACATATTGCAGCACTAAAAACTTGTGCAGACAAGCATTTTGAAAAGATTATTCCACCAATTTAAATGAGATTACATAACATCTGTGAATTACGTATACACTTCAAGAAAAATGCTGTTGGCCTTGTCTTCCTCCTTAAGGCACGCATTGAGCATCGAAGCCAAGATGTCCTCCCGAGCTGCCATTATTGATTCTTCAAGTGTCTTTTCTTTCACATCTCGTGGCAATTACTACATATGAATGAAATTAGGATTTCATGTAATATAGATTTTAATGAAAAAATATAATGAAATTCTTCCAATCTCTGTTTTCGCTCAGGACTACATTCTTTTGTTGTGTTCCTTCAAAACTAGAATTCCCAAACTTTCAGTACAGATGGCAATTATACATTAAAAAAACACGCTGATCTCAGATTCAGCCAGAGGATGGGCCTGCTTTGAACAATTTCGTGAATGTTCTGGACTGTGTTATCTCCATGTGGTGATTTCTGATACAACAGTAACTTGGTGGGATTTGGGGGTTTATAGACCACTGTTGCTCCCTATGTCATTAAAACAACAACAAACAGGTTGTGCTGGAGGTAATTAGAAAGTTTCCAGCTAGGTTTTGGTGTAATCAAATGTGATGTTGAAGTATAGTTCTATCCTTTTTTTGTGGACAGAAGAAAGGAATGGTTATAAGACAATCAAAAGCTTTCCTCTATCAGAGTCAGGCTGTAGAGACGCTTACATATATGTTTTGTTTTTTCCTATACTTATAGACTTATGATCAAGTTTAATTTATAAATTAGGTGCAGTTAGAGTTTTACAACAATAACTAATGATAAGGTAGATCATAACAATATACTGTAATAAAAGTTATGTGTCTTTTCTGCCCACTATCCCCCACCCCTCTTTAGATCTAGGAGATTGTAGACAGGCTGTGCCGGAGGTGGAGGGTAGATGGTCAGTAGGACAGAGGGAACACTGATGACTCGCTCAGCTGAAGGTCCTGAGGGAGCAGGTACAGAAAGCACAGTAGTCACTGGTGTTGATACTGTCATGAACCATCACTTGCAGGAAACCAGCTTCACAAAGGAACCCTACAAGAAGTACATGGAAGATTACATGAAGTCGATCAAAGCAAACTTGAAGAACAGAGACCAGAAAGAGTAAAACCTTTTATGACAGGGGTGCAAAACAAATCAAGCATATCCTTGCTAATTTAAAAAACTACTAGTTTTTTATTGGTGAAAATATGAATCCAGATGGCATGGCTGCTCTCCTGGACAGTAGTGAGGATGGTGTGACTTTCTTTAAGGATGGTTTTGAAATGGAAAATGTTAATGAATCTGGCAGTTTCTTTGGATCTATCACCTATCATCATAACTGGCTGCTGCTTGTCATCCACACAACACCAGGACTTGAGACAAATGGGACTGATGGCATCGTGAGCTCTTAATTTATTTTGACTGTGATTTATTTGGAGTGGAGGCATTTTTTTAAGAAAAAAAAATCATGTATGTTGTCTAAAAATAAAGTGCAATTAAACTAAAAAAAGTTATGTGCCGGGTGTGGTGGCGCACACTTGTAATCCCAGTACTTGGGAGACTGAGACAGGAGGATCACAGGTTCGCAGTCAGCCTCAGCTACTTAGTGAGGCTCTCCACAACTTAGTGAGACCCTATTTCAAAATAAAAAATAAAAAATAGGGCTGGGGATGTAACTCGGAGGTAGAATGCCCCTGGGTTCAATCCCCAGTACCATACACACACACAAAAAGTTATGTGAATGTGTTCTCTCTTGTTCACAAAAATGTCTTATTATACTTTTATCTTTCTACTTAAAGAAAGTCCTTTATGACTTCTCTTTGGTATATCCAAAGTGCCAGCATCACTACTCTTGCACTTTGGGGCTATGATTAAGTAAAATAAGGGCTACTTGGATACAAGCACAGTGATACTGTGATAGTCCACCTGATAGCGGAAATGGCTACTTAAGTGACTAATGGACAGGTAGGGTATACAGGGTGGATACGCTGACAAAGGGATGATTCATATCCCAGATAGGATGAAGACATCTAAGATTTATGAATTGTTTATTTTTGGAGTTTTCCATTTAAAATTTTAGGATGGTGATTGAGTATGAGTAACTGAAAGTGAAAGGGAAATTGTATTTAATGAATCTGCTGATTATATATTTGCAAGGAACCGATACTGTTAGTTTGTCATGTACAATACACTGCTGTGCCTCAGATGTCTTTACACCATTTCTGTTGCTCTCATCTTAGTCCTTATCACCTTGTATCAAAGATTCTATAACCACTTTCTTGCTGGCCTTCTGCCTTTGGCCTCTTATGTCTTCCAGTTCACAGGGGTGTCTGGCAGGCAGAGAAATCTTTCTAAAATGTCTTGTTCATCCTGTTAACCCTTTTGCAAGGACTTGCAGCAGCTCCTCACTGTTGACCTCATCAAGTTGAAACGCCTTGTTCTATGTAGTGACATGAGTGCGCTCCTCTGCTTCAGCCCAGCTGATATAACCTGTGCTTATCCATGCCCTCCTCACTGTGTCTTTTTGTTTTTTTGGCCAACTTTTTACCCATTAAGCAATTTGACAATTTGTACCGGATCTTAAAGTGTTTCCTATTCTTAAGGAAATAATTCTTTGTGTGTGTGTGTGTGTGTGTGTGTGTGTGTGTGTTACTGAGGAGAATGAATCCAGGGGAGTTCTACCTCCAAGCTACACCCCAGCCCTTTTTTATTTTGAAATAGAGTCTCACTAAGTTGCTGAGGGCCTCGCTAAGTTGCTGAGGTTGGCTTCAAAACTGATTCTCCTGTCTCCTCCTAATCTTCACCTTCTCCCAGGTATTAGGATCACAAGAATGTGCCACCATGCTCAGCTGGAAATAATTCTTAATATAGAAGAAGGTTTAATGTACAAAGATGGTCGTTACAGTTATTTATATAATTACAAGTTACAAAACTCCTAAATGTTTAGCAAAGGAGAGTTAAGTGTGGTATATCCATTCAATATAGACATGAAAATGATGCATATAATGAGTTTATTAGCATAAGAAAGTATGCATGTTCTAAGAGGAGAGAGAAAATACCAAACTCTATATACAGTATAAGCTTAAACATCAATCAATCAATCAATCAATCAAATCAGTTAGTAAAAACATTTAGAAATCTATATTCTAAGCCGGGCGTGGTGGCGCACGCTTGTAATCCCAGTACTTGGGAGGCCGAGACAGGAGGATCCGGGTTCGTGGCCAGCCTCAGCTACTTAGTGAGGCCCTCCGTAACTTAGTGAGACCCTGTTTCAAAATAAAGAATAAAAAACAGGGCTGGGGGTTGAGCTCGGAGGTAGAATGCCCCTGGGTTCAATCCCCAGTGCCAAAAAAAAAAAAGAAAAAGAAATCTATATTCTAAAATTCAGAGTTTATGATTGTTGGGATTATGGGCTACTATTGAAATGTTGGAAATTTTTCCTCTTTTTTCTTTTTAGTGTTGATATTTTTTATGTGATCATGTTTTACTTTTATAATCAGGAAAGCCATTTTTTCTTTTTTCCTATTTTTATTGCTTTTCCTGATAATAAAGGTAATGTATGCCCATTGTTAAAGTATTTTGACTGTGTAAATGCATAAGAAAGTTTTTAAAAAGTAAAGATTATCTGTAAATCTAATTTTAAAAGTCACCTAGTAGTCGGGTGTGGTAGCACACGCTTATAATCCCAGTACTTGGGAGGCTGAGACCGGAGGATCCGGGTTCGCGGCCAGCCTCAGCTACTAAGTGAGGCCTCTGCAACTTAGTGAGACCCTGTTTCAAAATAAAGAATAAAAAATAGGGCTGAGGGTATAGCTTGGAGGTAGAACGCCCTTTAGTTCAATCCCTGGTACCGCAAAAAAAATTAAAAAGTCAACTAGTGATTTCTCAAGTTTGCTTTTGTAACAAATGACACAATTGTTGTGGCTTAGAATAGAAAACACTTATCCTTCCCTCATGTACAAGAGGGCTTATGCTGTGGGTGAAGTCTAGGCTCTGGGATCTGTTCCATGGGTCTTCTCATTCTGACTCTTAGCTAAAGGAGGAGCCCTGCCCTGGGACATCCCTCTAACACAGGGGGAGGGGGTGGGGAAGAGGAGAGGCTGAACCAAACCACACCATCACATTTAAAGCATTATGTGGGCTGGCATATGGCACGTCTGCTCATATTGCATCAGTCAGAGAAAATCGCAAAGCCAAGCCCAACATTATTGTGTTAGGGAAGTACACCCCACCCATGGCAGAGGGGACAATTATCTGCCATAACCACCAGCAGTATTTGATGCATGTATCCTTTCAGATTCTTAATCTGCAAGCATATATGTTCACATATGCAAACTTACTTTAAAAAAATGGGATGACAGCCGGGTGTGGTGGTGCATGCTTGTAATTCCAGTACTTGGGAGGCTGAGACAGGAGGATCGCAGGTTCAAGGCTAGCCTCAGCAACTAAATGAGGTCCTCAGGAACTTAGGGAGATCCTGTTTCCAAATAAAAAATAAGATAGGGCAGGGGATGTAGCTCAGAGGTAGAACACCTGTGGGTTCAATCCCCAGTACCACCACCAACAAAAAAAAAGAAAAAAATTGATGACATTTACTATAAAATTACATCTTTGGCCGGGCATGGTGGTGTACGATTGTAATCCCAGTACTTGGGAGGCTGAGACAGGAGGATCGCAGGTTCCAGGCAAGCCTCAGCTACTTAGTGAGGCCCTCCACAACTTAGTAAGACCCTGTTTCTAAATAAAGAATAAAAAATAGGGCTGGGGGTGTAGCTCGGAGGTAGAATGCCCCTGGGTTCAATCCCCAGTACCAAAAAAATTACATCTTTGATACATATATATAATCTTATATACTCATTTTGACTTCTCACATTTTCATCTGAATATATAATATTCCACTTTATAGATATTTTATAATTTCCTTATGCCATCTCCCTCTTTAGGTTGTTCCCTTTTTGCTATTATAAACAGTCCTGCCATAAACATCTTTGTTCATATATCATTGAACGTATCATTAAATATGTTGCTAGACATAGACTCACTGGGGATTCAGAATACGTGCATGTTTTCAAGACCTTTAGCAAATGTTAAAAATTGCCACCTTGTGCCCAAAATGACAAATTCCACTTGAAAATAAAAGTGTATTGATCCTTCAAGACCAAGCTTATATGCAATATTTCATAACTTGTTTTTCTAGTAACTCTAGCTATAATTGATTTTTAACATGATGCCTTGAATTTCATGTCTTTTGCCTTCTAGTATTTTTTCCTTTCCTATCCCAATGCCCCTCTGTTTTCTGGTCCCCATCATGCAGACAGTGTAATTCCTGCTACCTGGAGGGGATCGGTGGGGAGTGGCTGGGGACAACAGTGCACAGGCAGAAGCAGAAAGCAAGATTTTCTGTGTTTTGTTTTTCTTTTTTTTTTTTTTCAGAACTGGGGATTGAACCCAGGGGCATTCTACCTCCAAGCTACACCCCTGGCCCTATTTTTTATACTTTACTTTGAAACCGGGTCTCACGAAGTTGCGGAGGGCCTCACTAAGTAGCTGAGGCTGGCCGCGAACCTGGATCCTCCAGTCTCTGCCTCCCAAGTACTGGGATTACAAGTGTGCACCACCACGCCCGGCACTGTGTTTTGTTTTTAAAAAGCTAAAACCCATAGACGGGAGAAAATTCCCAGACATAAAAGCAGCAAAGGAGAAGGCGGGATTTCTTTCAAATTTTAGGAAGTGATTCCCCTGGAGTGGGAAGGAAGATAGGGAGAGGTGGCACCCTGTTTTCTGGCCAAGCGAAGGCTGTGAGAGCAGAAAGCAGAGCTGGCAGGAGAACGAGGCTCGCCTCATTCTAGCAACCACTCCACACAGCCCTCCCACCCCCAAGAAATGTTCATTAAATTCAAAAGATTTTACATAAAACCCCAAATTTTCATTTTCTCTTGAAAAAAACAAAACCTGGAAGATCTGGTATTCTGGGGCTGCGTTTCTGCACAGAACCCCCCCGCACTCTTGTCATAACTAACCCACTCCCATGGTATGGCTTTAATCCATTTGTGAGAGCCATGTCCCTATGATCCAATTGCCTCTTAAATGTCCCACTTCATAGTACTGTTGCATTGCAGTTAAATTCAACATGAGTTTTAGAGGAGACATTGAAACCGTAGCAATTCCCGATGCTCATGTTGTTGCTCAGTAAACATGTGAATGAATGAATGAATGAATGAATCTCAGAAGACAGTCTTCCTGAATTGGTAAGTATATTATGGGGAAGGAGGGTTGTCTCTTCCATATTCTTTAACTGAGAACCTATTATGTGTTGGGCGGTGTGGTCATGATTGAGTAAATAAGAAAACACACAAACAAGCAAACAAAACTATCCTGACTCTGTTTCAGGTTTGTGCAGTGACATGGCCCTGCTTATTCAGAATCTACCCTGGAGGTCAAGGCTGGTCTACCACAGCTGCACTATTTAGAGGACTATAGAAAAAAATTTTTTTCCATTTGGTTTTTTTTTTTTTGCGGTACCGGGGATTGAACCCAGGGACATTCTACCTCCGAGCGAGACCCCTGGCCCTATTTTTTATCCTTTATTTTGAAACCGGGTCTCACGAAGTTGCAGAGGGCCTCATTAAGTAGCTGAGGCTGGCCGCGAACCCAGATCCTCCGGTCTCCGCCTCCCAAGTACTGGGATTACAAGCGTGCGCCACCACGCCCGGCCCTTCCATTTGTTTTTCCCTTCAAAGATCTAAGGAATTAGGTTGGGTACGTCTGGAGACCCTTTGTAGAAATTAGGTTTCATGAAGTTTTTCTTCTGAGATGCATGCATGCATTCATTCATTCATGACTAATGAAGCTGGAGGGGATCAAAAATGTGAAAGACATAAACTTTTAATTAAGCCAGTTTTACTATTGGAATAGCATCTACTTGCCTTGGTGGTTAGACTTAAGAAAGTGAGGTTTTAGGATTATGTTTTAACTGATGCATATCTTTATGAGCTAATTTCCCTATCTCTGGGATAATTGAGATGTGTTTGGATTCTATTTTTGAAAAGTACAGCCCAGTGTGCATTCAAAATTGAATTTTAGAAGGAACCTTTTCCTGCCATTGTGGCTGTGAGTTAAATGCTGTGTTGAGTGGCAGTAAAATGGTTGATTAAGAATCATTTTATGTTGAAATATGTTTTTTAGGTGGTATTCTAAAGGAAACTAGGAAAAGCCTGCAGTTTGATGAGGGTAGGAGAACACTTGTCAAGTATTCACATGGGACTCCGCAAGAGTTCTCAGGCAGACAAAAGCTGTGAACATAGGAGGCCCATAATATTTATAAAAATAACATGGGGTCCTAAGCACCCTCCTTGGTCATAAACTGCAGGGTGCTCAGTGCATTGCTGCTTGTGGAGGGTTAGGAATGGAGAAACACTCTGTTAGAGAAGGAGATTGTTATTTCTGGAGAAGCAATGGAGCCATAGGTGTTTGTACATTTTCTATGCTAAGGTAATTCTAGATATTAATGGTTTTGCATAAACATAAAAACAAATCAGAAACAAACCACAAAGTTAAGCTCCCTCTTCTCTGGGGAAGCCATTGGCATTAACCTTTCCCTCTGCTTTTCTGTATTTTATACCGAAGATTCTCTGACACTTAACAATAAAAAAAATAAAATAAAAATAAAAAAGAAAGAAAGAAAAGAAAAGAAAAAAAAAAAAGAAAACCTCTGAAGACCCAGGTGGAGTTTTGGTAGAAAAGACTAAGGTTTTAATCTCAGACCCTGGGAGGTGTCTCGCCTCTGTAAGTAGAAGCAGATTTGATATCATTCCTTTAATTAAAACCATCTGATGCACCAAACTCCTTCTCAGTTGCCCTAAATAACTTTATTTTCCAACTCTGTCTTCAAACAGTTTGTCTTCCAATAAAGCATGTTATCGTTTGTTCAGAAGACTGATAACCCAAGAGTCGTGAATAATGGAAAAATGACAAAACAAGCTACACATAATCAGTTGGCCAAGGAAGGAGAAATAGCAGCTGCTTAGCAGTTTTAACATATATTTTTAAATTGAGCTTGGCAGTCAGTGTGACTGCCAAGTCTCAGCTTTTCTTCAACCATCTCAAGATGGCTTAATGGCCATGCAGGTATGTGTTTGTTGGTGGCTTTCTTCTGCCTCTGAGCCTTTGACTTTGGAAGGATATTGGGCAGAGGGAAAGGGTGCTTTGAGAGCCCCAGTTGCTCAGGGTCCCAGACACGCCAATGTAAATCCCGACTGGAACCACACAGTAATGTGATTACTGACAGTTTTGTCAGCTGATCACTGTCAACTTCCATAAATGCAGGTAGGCACTGATTTATGGAAAAAAATAAATGTTATCCTGAAAAGTTGATTGGCAGTCAAATTAAGGTAAAATAAAATCAATGTTCGATCCAATAATGGAATTGATCTTTATAGAACTCTACGGATAATCTTTTTGCAGAGTAAGGATTTTGGGGAGAAGCAGTGATTCAAGTGACATAAATTAGAATCCCACTTTTATCCCTTATTGACTTCGTGGTGGTTACTAAGGGATTTAACTATGAGAAACCTGTCTTTTCATCTATAAAACTAACACCTTAAAATCAGAAAGAAAAATACCAAAGAATATAATAATAAAATTGGCAAAAGATATAGACAGGCAATTCACACAAGAGAAAAATGAAACACCTAAATTTTTGGTTACACTGACTTCAAAGAGATGCAAATTAATATGAGAAACTACTTCAGAAAAAGAGGTCTAAAATACTAACTGTTGAGGAAGAGGTGGAACAACTGGAATTCTTCTATATGGCTGGTAGAAATACATTTTCAATATTATGATGAACAGAAAGAGTAATAACAGACATTTTCATTTGGTCCTCAGTCTTATATAAGTTACTTCTAGTATTTCACCATTAATTGTGATTTTTATTATAACAAAGCACCATTTATTAGATTAAGGTTATTTCCTTCTATTTCTGGCTTGCTAAGAGTATGCTTTTCTTTTAACCATAAACTAATGTCAAGGTTTAGTTGATGACATTTTGGGGCATGTATTGAAATGATCTTGTGGTTTCTCTTCTTTAATCTACATTGCATTAATAGATTACCAATAATGAATCATCCTTGCATATCTAAGATAAACATCACTTGTTCATAATTTAAACACACATTCACAACTGGAATTAGTTTGTATTTTATTTGGGAGTTTTATACCTATCATTACTGATATTACTGAGTGATTTGTTTTTCCATATAGTACTTATCTAGTTTTATCATTAAGATTACATTAGCCTCATAAAATGAGTAATGGACCTTTCCCTCTTTTTCTAAACTCTGAACTATTTGTATAAAATATTTCATGGTTTGGCAAAGATTGCTTTAAAATTTGGGGGGCATTTTTTTGGGGGCTAGATCTTTACTACTTCAACTATATATAGGGTTATACAAATTTCCATCTTTTCATTAGTCAATATTGGCAAATTCTATTTTTCTAGAATTTTCATTTGAGTTTTAGTTATATTGGTATAAAGTTTTACATAATATTCTCATATTAAAATACCATGCTATCTATAGTTATATCCCTTCTTTCTTCCTAATATTATTTGCATATTCTCTTCTTCTTTTTTCCTTAATCAGTCTTTCAGAGATTTATATTTCCTTTGTGTATTTTTTCTCCAAAGAATCAGTTTTTTTTGTATTCCTGATCAATTCTACTATTGCTTTGTTTCTCTTCTATTTGGTTTTACATTTATATTTAATATTTCCTTTTGGCTTGCTCTGCTGTTCTTTTAACTTCTTGCGTTGTTGGACTCCTTATATTTTTTTCTTTCTTTCCTGACATATGCATTTGAAGTCATATGGATTTCCTCTTAAAGAATATTTACGCTACTTCTTGCACATTTTATGTTAGTTGTAGTTGTTAATCAGTTCCAAGTATTAAAAATATTCCATTTTGATTTCTTCACTGACTATGAATAATTATTTAAGGGTATATTTGAATATTTCCAAATGCATATTTTGACCTGTCTTTTAGTTGTCGGTTCCTAATTTTACTACATTTTACAATCCTTTTAATGCTGTTTTTTTATTCTCTCTCAAGTTATTCTTTCATCTGTTGTCTGACTCTATTCCTAATTGTTTGTCAAGTTGGCTTTTCCTCATTGCAAGAGAGTTCCAAGTGTTGGTTGTGTTTTTCATTGTGAGCTCATCTTCAGTGGGACATTTTGCATGGGCTTCCTGTCCCCTTGGTTGTGGACATTTCCATACAGGATTTGTATTTTTCTACTGGAAGCCTTAGGGTTTCAATAGTCTAGGGCCTATTTTTATGTTAATTTATCAGCTTGATATTTCTTTACAGCACAGAGAGTGTAAATATGATTCTACCTCTGCCCCTATATCACAAGTTTGGGATTTCTTTCTCTTTTTGCATAAACTGTCTTCCCTTTCCAGAGTCCCCCTGTAGATGACAAGATGTCTTACTGCTGCCCTGGGCTGGTAAGAAGCTGTCCTTCAGCCGGGCGTGGTGGCGCACGCTTGTAATCCCTGTACTTTGGGAGGTGGAGACCCGAGGATCTGGGTTCGCGGCCAGCCTCAGTGCTCTCTCTCCCTGTCTCTCTGCCTCTCTGTCTCTCTGTCTCTCTCTCTGTCTCTCTCTCTCTCCTTAGTGAGGCCCTCTGCAACTTCGTGAGACCCGGTTTCAATAATAAAGTATAAAAAATAGGGCCGGGGCGTAGGGCGGAGGTAGAACTCCCCTGCGTTCAATCCCCGGTACCGCAAAAAAAAAAAAAAAAAAAAAGAAAGAAAAAAAAAAGAAGCTGTCCTTCTGGAGTCCTCGTTTTGTGGGAGACTCAGTTTTAGTTTCTACCCTCTCATGGGATCAAAAACATGTCTTATGTTTCTGGGTGGATGTTGAAATTCCAGCTCCAGCCTGGATACCCCCTGAGATTCTGAGGCCTCAGCTTACATGCCTACCACACTAGTTTTGAGTAGATGTTCATTTCTGTAATTCTTTTTTGAGATCAGTCATATGGTAAAACAGTTTTGGTTATATTTTAGAAAGTCTGATTTTCTAAGAGTAGGAGGGGATGTATTGTCAGATCAGACAAACCTGTGTTATAACCTATTCAAAACTTTATAAATGGAAGTTAGACATAGTTCTTATCTTGTATTGCAAGCCATCATTCTTAAGTCCGTTATTCTTGTAGATATTCATGTTTTTATGTATTAGGTTTGTTAAAGCAGGCTAGACACAATTTTTTAAAATAAAGCCCACTTAAAGAGGAGCAATTCAAGTATGAATTACAATTCTGTTCTAAGGTTGTTATAGAGCCTTGGAAAAAAAGGGTAGGTCCTGACTTCAGGAAGATGATATAATTCCAGTTACTGCTGATTTATTGGACTAGCTGGATTTACATCAATGTTAATTCTCTGGATCAGGACCCATCAGATCCTGCTGGGCAGTGAAAAGCCAAGAAGCTCAAAGTGATATGTGCAGGTTTGTATGTCTCAAATGATGGGTTCTGGCATTTTGATAGATTGACAAGCTTTGCAGTTGAATGCATTTTCGCTGAATTCTAAACATAGAAATGGGCTGCTTTCCCCACATGGAGAATAATAATGACTTATTTCCTGGAGAACATTTTCCCCCACCCTAAGTCTGATTCTCTTTGACAGGATCAAGTTTTTGTAAAAAATAGAGGAGATTTCTGTTGGCTGGTCAGGGTGCTGGTCTACAAATGTTTGGGGGACATTAATTGATGCATTCAATATAAATCCCCTCTTTTTAAAAAAATAATTATTAATCATAGATTTTTCTTTTGTATTGTTACAAGAACTCATTTCAAAAAGCAGAACAGTTAGTAACTCAGATAATTTCACAATAGCACTGTTTGTTATTTTGTTGTGAAAATAATTTGATAGTTTGGGGAAATGAATAACTTGATTAAGCCGGGCATGGTGGCGCATGCTTGTAATTCTAGTACTTGTGAGGCCGAGACCGGAGGATCCGGGTTCGCGGCCAGCCTCAGCTACTTACTGAGGCCCTCTGCAACTTTGTGAGACCCTGTTTCAAAATAAAGAATAAAAAAAATAGGGCTGGGGGTGTAGCTCGGAGGTAAAATGCCCCTGGGTTCAATCCCTAGTATTGAAGATGTTGTCTGAGTTTAGGAACCTACTGACAAGTGATAATCCATGCACATGGGTGCATTTAAAATATAGAACTCATTTAAATAATAGGCTGGGGATGTAGCTCAGTGGTAGAGTGCTTGCCTAGCATGAGCAAAGCCCTGGGTTTGATGCCCAGCATTGCAAAAATGAACAAATGAACAAACAAACAAATAAACATGCTCTTAAATAATGTTTGAAAGAAATATAAACAGGATCCTAATTAATAAATATCTAATTGTTTATTCTTAGCATTGGTAAACATTTGCAAAAGTATGACTTAGGGCCTTGCTTTATGTTAAAACAGCTATTCTGATTGGACCAAGGACTTTGGAGGAGATCAGGGTAAAGTTGGAGGGAAGATAGGTCAGCCATTGCTGTGACTAAGATTTGCTCTCATTTCCTTATGTACTCTACATGAATCCAGCCCTAAAGCATCATCAGATAATTTAAAAATAAACTTTGAGATTTGTGGGCAATTATTTCATTCAGGAGATGAACTCTCTAACAATTGATCATACTGAAAAATGCATGACATAGGTCAACTCTTTAGAATAACTAGAATGAATTCATAGTGCACAGCTAGCCAAATATGTTTTGACATTCTACCTGCCACTTGATATAGGTAATTTCTACTCTTGAACTTAGAGAACACTAGTTTCGTTGGCATTACATGGAAGCTCTTTTGAAATACTCTTTCAGTGATACCTAAGGCAGTGATTATGGATAGAACTATACTGGGTTCAACCACAACTCTAGCTTATCAAAAGATTATCCTTGGCAAAGTTGCTTCAGTGTCTCATTTTGTAAAATGCAGATAATAGTAGTATTACCTTCATGGGTAGCCGGGAGGCTTAGAAACACATACAGAGCATGTGTTGAGCATTCATTGTTAGCCATTGTAATTAAATATGCATACATTCTATATGGAAACACGTTCAAAGTACCTAAAATATAGTTCTTACCAACATACTAATGGTTGAGACAATATCTACCTTCCTTTGAGGAAATTAAGTTTCAGTTTTCTTTTGAGAAAGCAAGCAATCTAAGTTGGTGATTCTACTGAAAAAATGCCTGTCTTTTCAGATATTTCAACCTCATTAGGAGTGAACCATAGAAAACCAAATTCAAATTTTACTTCTGACTATACTTTGCTGATTACTCATCCTTTTAACCCAAAATTCAACAAAAAAATCTGATTTTCATATTCAGGCAAAGGAGACTTAAATATAATTTTTTCCTAGACTGCCTTGTCTAATTCCTTTAATTATCTTTGTAATGTCATTTTACTGCCCCTTCACCCCTTTCTTTTGCTGTTCAGAGCTAAGACTTTTCCAACTGGAACCATCCACTCTGGCTTTTGAAATGCTAGCTTTCCAGCTGGGAATGGAGCATGTGTAAATCACAGAAAGCCTGCGCTTGTGAATTTCTGGTTTGCATTAGACCATCATGGCTTATTGTTCTGAAGGCTTTTGCAGGAGGGCTCAGTCCCACAGTGCCATGCAGCCTCTCCAGGATGAGCCATTTCTTTAAAACGGCTGTTCACTTCATGTTTTTGAGTTTAGAAATCCCTTAGGTAAATCTTTAGATACAGTTCATCACCATCATCTATCAAATGAGGATACTCTGAATCCCTTGAAAGCATGCATAAAATATGTAATTGCCCTTGAAAATGAGCACAAATAATATACTGGTAAATATTTGTTTTACCAGACCATATCCCACTTCCCTAAGCTGTAGTTGTACTCCACAGATGCTGGCAAAACCCACATTTAAAAATAAAAATGGTTCACTGTGGTCCTAAGTCAGTGGCTACTTCTAAATTTTTTTTTCTGAGTCAAAAAGTAATAAACAGAGTAAAGGATCTTTTATTGATTCCACCATTGACTTGCCTGACAGTGATTTCCATTACTCCCTGGGCTGCTGTGCTGTTACTCATTAGACCTCATTTAAACACGTGGCAATCAAGACACCCCCTCTCTGATGTTTAATAGTTCCCCCCGATCCTCCTTGCAATGTTTGTTTCTCCGCAGCCAGGTGCGTAGGGGCCAGCCCTGGTGTCAGTTGTCTTTATTCCCGATCTCATACTGTGCCTAATGTTCCCTTTCCTCCTCCCTTCAGTCCCTCCCTCAATCCCTCTTTGCCTTCCTTTCTTCTTCCCTTCTACCCTTCCTTCTCTCCACTCTCATCTTTAGTTTATTTCTGACCTCCTGGTCTAACAATTCCCTTAGACATGACTGGATATTCTTCCCCCCACCCCTACCCCCAACTGTCATGTCAAGTTCCACTGACTTAGACCTTCTTGCATTTAGAAATCAATCTGTTTACATAATGAATAGTCTCATATATTGCCATGGGTTTCTAGCAATCCAGATGTGATGTGCTCACTAGTTGTCCCCTCTGCCCAACCCCGACTGAATTATAAAGATAGCTTTTTATTTCTTTGGCATTCATTACACATTGAAAAAGTACTCCACCATCCATGTCTGTACATGTGTTTTGTTCATTGCTTCATCTGTCTGGTTTGTCTTTGTTTACTGATGACTGTTAGAGTACATACTAAGCATTTTATTATTGAAGGCAATGGCCAAAATACATCTTCATATGCACTCTTTTAAACACAGAGGAACCTTGCACTGCAAAACTATATGTATATAAAACTACATATATATATATATATATATATATATATACATATATATATATAAGCCATATATATATTTATTTCATATATATATGAAAGAGAGAGCAAAAGCAATATATTATTTAGACTTGTTATCTTGCCTTCCTATTATATAAAACCAGAGAGGGCAACTTGGGCAAAACCAAAAAGTTTGTCTTGAGAAAGCCAAGGATAAGCTGGTGGGGTGTGGGTGGGGGGAATGTGTAGAAGACACCAAAAGGATAAAAGGTTTTTCCAACTAGATCCCATGTCCATATTTGTTTGTTTAATTTTTTTCATAGTATCTTTTGTCTCATCAAACTAAATTGTCACAAGAAAAAGAAAGCTGGCAGTATTTTGTTTAAGAAGGCACCTTAATATATCCTTTCTCATGGATATATCAGTTCAGTTTTTCTGGGTCTTGACATGTAGGATCAGAGTTCTGAAAAAGGATAATGAACTAATTTAACTGCAGAGTGTCTGCTTGGTCTGCTGTAGTATAGTAATTTATGAATACTGAGATTGTCCATAGCTATTTAAGATGGAGAATATTGCTAGCATGCTTAACAAACCCATTATCTGTGGAAACTGTATGTATTTCGATGATTCCCGAGGTAATAGCATTCTCCATTCCAGATGAAGATGTTTTCTTGAGAGCTTCAATCCATCACCGAATCTCTGCTCTCTGACCCCAGGGATGTCTGTTTACCATTGGAAGGAGGTTTCTTGTATTCAAAGTGGCCTTCTTGACTTTATTATCCTTAGGATTATGAAGAAGGGGCAGGGGTAGAACATATTTACTTGTCAGGCTGAGAATAGTTCATGAGACACTGTGTTCAAAACTTCCAGAAAAATCTTTTATGTAATGCTCCTTATAGGAAGTTGGGATAAAGACAGGGAGCCTTTTCTGGCTTCCACTGACTTCTGTAGCTGTTTTAACTTTAGAAAGTCTATAAAGGTGCTATGGTTGTAAACCTTGATACTATTTTTTATCTCTTTCATTAATTCATTCACTAAAAAGTACTAAGTGATTATATGTGCAGGATAGGGATAGGTGAGAAGGGGAACAGTCCAACCTCATGTGGCTTCCGTTTCAATGGGGGAAGAGACCATAGTAAAACAATGAGAGTTTTATGCTCATACACAGATGTTCAAATCCCCAACTGTGCTAAGAAGGAATGTCCAGCATGCTCCAAGGGTGCCCATGTAAATGGGGTTAGAAAAGTCGTCCACAGGGGCCTGAAGTTTGAGCTGAGACATGAAGGAGGGGGTGTTAACCAAGTCCTGTGGAGGCGTGAGTGGGTAGAGAGACAGGAAGAAGTTTGATGGTAATTTTAGGTGTCAACTTAGCTAGGCTGTGATGCCCAGTTGTTCAAAAACCAATCTAGATGTTGCCACAAATGTTCTTTTGAAAAAATGTTAACATGTAAATCAGTAGACTTTGAGTAAAGTAGGTTACCCTGTATAATGTGGTTGGACTTCCTCTAATCAAGTGAAAACCTTAAGAACAAAGACTGAGATCCCCTCTCATTCCCTGAAAGAGGAGGAATTTGAATTCCCCTCAGGAAGGTAGCATAGAATTCTATCTGAGTTTCCAGCCTTCAGATGCAAGACTCAATCAACTCTTGCCAGTTAGCCTACCAGCCTGTCTTGTCAATTTTGAGTGTGCCAGCCCCCACAACCATTTGAACCCCATATATGTTCTGTTGGTTTTTTTTTTAGAGATTGAACCCAGGGGCATTCTACCTCTGAACTACACCCTCAGCCCTATTTTTTATTCTTTATTTTGAAACAGGGTCTAAGTTGCAGAGGGCCTCACTAAAGTAGCTGAGGCTGGCCGCGAACCCGGATCTTCAGGTCTCAGCCTCCCAAGTACTGGGATTATAAGCGTGCACCACCACACCTGGCTATTTTCTGTTTTTTTGGAGAACCTTGACTAATATAGGAGGTGAAGAAGACTTTAGCAGAAAGAATCATGTCGGTATCACATGTGCAAAGGCCTTATGGTAGGAGGGAGCTGGTGTCTGAGGAAATAAAAATTGGGTAGTATTGCTGAAGCATGGAAAGCTAGTGGCTTGAGGAGTAGCCAGGCCAGATTGTGTGTTGTGAAGTCCTTTTAGCAGAGCTGGGACTTTAAACAGGAACTACAAATATTAATTCTATGAATTTGTTTAGGAGTTTGAAACCCAATTAAAATTCAAAATGCTTTATTTTAGAGTGTTTACATGTTATACCTTCTTATGGTTTTATACCATTTGAGATGTCCATAAATCACTCACCTATACAGTCATGCATTGCTTAACAATGGGGGCATATGGAAAATATGTTGTCAGGTGATTTTGTCATTGTGCAAAAATCATAGAGTCCACTCACACAAACATGAGATACACAAGGCTGCTACCAATGTAACATAGCATATTGTTTTATAGTAAACTTTTTTTATAAGTAGGAGTACGCTTTAAAAAGTTTGTATAAGCTGGGTGTGGTGGTGCCTGTAAGTAATCCCAGTACTTGGGAGGCTGAGACAGGAGGACAACAGGTTAGAAGCCAGCCTCAGCAACTTATCGAGGCTCTCAGCCACTTAGTGAGACCTTGTTTCCAAATAAAAAAAAAATAGAACTGGGAATATAGCTCAGAGTTAGAATGCCCATGGGTTCAATCCTCAGCAAAACACACACACACACACACACACACACACACACACACACACACAC
>PVJS01028221.1:0-25670 GCA_004027185.1 Glis glis
AAAAAAAAAAAAAGAATATCAATACTTTCCCCCTATTTAATTTAGGCTTCCTGATGTGAGACATGCTCCCAAAGATTCTAGTCCTCTTGACTTGATCCTCTAAATGCCTATTTTCACAAAGTCTGGGAGCTACTAAGCCCCTGCTTTATGGCTTTATTAGTGCCATAAAACCTCCACCTCCTTCCTATATATCAAAGGTTCCTCTACCTCCTTCTTCAAATTGAAACACATTTGGTGGGACAGCAACCCCCAACTACTTCCTGTACTGGGAGGTACATTTTCATTTGCTAACTACTTCCCCAGAAAATTACCATCTGCTATTAAACAATTTCAAACTCAACCCAAAAGGCATTTATAGATATTCACATTGGGATTTTTTACTGCCTGAATTTTTTCATGCCTATTTACTTTACATTTATTTAGTCTAGAAATTTCAGAAATAGAATTTTTATGGTTGGAGTAATTTTTTTTTCAGTAAAGCCCTTCTATACAAACTAGTGGAGCCTCCTGCTATCTTTCCAGATCAAATGTCTACAATTCAGAAAGAAGTGTGCTGGGAAGAAAAAAGTAAAAAAAAAAAATCTTTTAGAAAGACAAGATACTAGAATTCTTAGCTTGGAGGAAATTGGCTTTGGGATAATTTTCTACAATTGTTTTCCATGGAGTGTGTAGAAATTACTCTATGGAGGATGGTTACCAACTATTTTGTACAATCACTGAAAAAAAAAACAAGAACAAAGGAAGCTTGGTCTAATTGCCATATAAGGGACTTAGAGAGATCTATATAAGGATGACTTTCTCTATTAAACAGGTGAAATAGCAAGGACTCTCTTCTTTGAAATTTTAAGAAAAAAGACAACATAACCCCTTATATTGACTGACAATTATTCTTGACGGCAGAGAATTAATCTAGATCTTAGAATTACAGCAATACAACTGGCTCTTTTTTAAATAGGGAAAACATTGGTTCACATGAATGAAAATCCAAGGGTAGACGACAGGCATCTATGGAGCTGGGGTATTTCCTCTCTTTCCGTGTTCTTCCTGCTCTGGTCTGAAAGACTCTCCTTGTGATGGCAGGATGGTAGCAGGCAGCTTCAAGCCTACTCAGCCAATTCAGTGGAATAGAGTTCCTCTCGTGCTTCTGTAATCACATGAACACAACTGTGACCAAAAATTTTAACAGAATACACTAGAGTCCCGAGCCCCAAAGGTAACAACTAAATACAGATGATATTGACTGAATCTCAAGTTTTATATATCTTTTTCATTTTTTTTCTGGTTTGGGGGTTTTGGGGAGATAAAACCATAAGCTACCGATGAACTAGTTTAAAAAAGAAGCTCTATGTCTTTTGCGAATCTTTGGACCACTGTCAACTAATCTGAACCTGATTTGTTTTGCATCCACTAGCCATGACCTTTCAGAAGAAATTTCCTACTGACCTTTTCTATACTTAATATCTTCCTCCTCCTGTCATCATGTTGGAGGGGCCCACAGATGACTGTCCACCAATGAGATCCTGTCCCCCTTTCTCAGAGTATAAAGTGCAAATCTGCCCTAACTTCAGGGATGAAGTGCAAGATTCCCATCATGTGAAGTACCAAGATGATTAGCAGTGATCTTGCACCCAAGCCTAAAGAAGACAATCACAATGGTTAGTAGTACATTTGCCAAAGTCTGGGCTGTTTGTCTTACCTAAACCACATGTATTATTCAACGTTCTGGAAGGTCACAAGATTCATCTCAGTTCAAATGAAGAGATTTTTATGACAAACTATTAACAGACATGTTGGTAGGATTAAGGAAACAAGTCAGATATTGAAGATATCTAGAGTTACAAGTGTTGGAAACCATTACTATCTCTAAGGCCAGAGAGATAGGGAAGTAATTGAGTTACAAGGGTGGTGAGAGCTAGAAGGTAAAGGGGAGCTACCTGGTGCTGAAGTCATGAAAGGAATTATCTGTTTGCCTTCTCTATCCACTCTCTGATCTTTCCACTCTCTCCCTAAAACAAATCTACCGGGCAGCTAGCAAGCAAGTTGCAATAAGGATGCAGTCCCCAGGGGTCAATATCCAGGTAATAGAATAGGATAGAGAAGGGCAGAGTATGTATTGAGGAAGGTGAGAGGAAAGGGGGAAGATAACCAACACACCATGTGTGCCACCAGCAGACCTATTCAATTGCAAGTCCAAACCTGGTCTTATTCACTTTTAGAATTGTTCCTCCAAATACCAGCCAGAAGAAGACTAAATCTTTATCCTGGCAGGTGTGTTTGTATATGAGTATGTGTGAACATGAGACAATGGTTTCAGACTCTGATACCAGACAGAACTTGAATCTTAGCTCTGTGACTCACTAGTTATATGATCTTGGGCAATTATTTACTTTCATCAAGCTTTAGTTTCTTCATCTATAAGATGAAGATAATAACAGTAACCACTTTAAAGTGTTTATGTGCCAATGAAATGAAGCTAAGGAGCTAAGAAGATGTATTTTGATGCTGTTTAGGCCATTGAGACTCACTTGATCCACAAATCCAGCGGGGGCCTAACTTACATCACAGAGTAGAAGCGGGACCTCCTGGAACACAAGATGGGCCACCTGACCTGCTTTGCTGGAGACATGTTTGCTTTCAGGGCAGACAGAGCACCTGAAGCCCTGGCCCAACAATACCTTGCACTGGGGCTGAAATTGCCCATCCTTGTCATGAATCTTATAATCACACCTGTATGAAACTGGGACCAGCTTTCCAATTTGATGGTGGTGTTGAAGCCATTGCTATGAGGCAGAAAAAAACTACATCTTACAGCCAGAAGCGATTGAGATATATATGTATATGTGGCGACTGACTCATGACCCGCAGTACAGGAAATGGGCCCAGGAAGCCACAGAGGCCCTGGAAAACCACTGCAGAGTGAAGGGAGGCTATTCAGGCCTGAGGGATGTTTTCTTCCTTCATGAGAATTATGAAAATGTGCAGCAGAGTTTCTACCTGGCAGAGACACTAAAATATTTGTACTTAATATTTTCTGATGATGATCTTCTTCCACTGGAACATTGAATTTTCAATACCGAGGCACATCTTCTTCCCATACTCCATGCTGATAAAAAGGAAGTGGAAGTCAATGAGAAATAGATATTTTATATTTTACTCTGCTTCATTCCTTCACTGCATACCTTAATAATTCCTTTTCTGGTAATTGGGCACATGATGAACTTTTATCAATAAATCTGTGGTTATTCTAATTTCAAAACTTGTTTTGCAGTCTTTTATGTTTATTATCATAGGCATAAATGGACCTAAATTCCTTATGCCTTTATTATCCAGCCAGTGTATTCCCAGGTTTTATTTTTCTGCTTATTTTTTAAGTAATCTCTCTTATCTCTGGAGTTCATAAAGCTGTTTTTTTTTTCATTTTCACTAAACTATATACCAATGACCTCTTAATTACAATTTGACTGCAAAACTTTTTCCTCCTCAATGAGGAGATGATTTCTGCTTTAAGCTGTAATGTTTTGCCATGTTGCAAAAATCCATAATAATAAATTATTTAAAAAGCTAAAAAAAATAACTGGGCATGGTGGCACACACTTATAATCCCAGTATTTGGGAGGCTGAGACAGGAAGATCGCAGATTCGAGGACGGCCTCAGCAAGTAGTGAGAATCTCACCAACCTAGGGAGACCCTGTTTCAAAATGAAAATAAAAATAGGGCTGGGGATGTAGCTCAGAGGTAGAATGCCCCTGAGTTCACTCCCCAGTACCACACACACACACACAAACTGCTCAACACAGTGCATGGCACAGAGTAAGGGCACAGAGAAGGCCCTCAATAGGGGCTGATACTTTCTAAATCATTCTTGAACAAGGATGTTCATCCATCTCCCAAGAACATGAAATTTTTAGGACCATTCTTCTCTAGATTCAATTTAGAGGGAAGGCATATAAGCATCTCTCAAGCCTGCAAAGACTCAGGCCTGCTAAGAGTGCACAGAGCCCACATTTCATAGAAAGCATCTCCGTTGAAGGAAATAGGTGACATCAGGGCACTTAGACAAGATGCAGAGGAATTGCTTCACATCCATGGGACCAAAGGGCCCTTTCTGCTGATTTTTTTGGCTAAACAAAGCAAGCATGTGACATAAATAACAGACAATTACTAGCAATTTTTTCCACCAGTAATAATTAGAGAATAAAACCCTGTTTCAAAATAAAAAAAATAGGTCTGGGGTTGTAGTTTGGAGGTAGAATGCCCCTGGGTTCAATCCCAGGGGGAAAGAGAGAGAGAGAGAGAGAGAGAGAGAGAGAGAGAAACTAATTATTGTTGGGGAGGATGTGGAAAAATTGGAACCCTAGTATATTGTAATGGAAATGTAAAATGATGGCAGATACTGTGGAAAGTTGTATAGCAGTTACTCAAAAATTAAAAATAGAATTACCATATGATGCATCAATTCTACTTCTGGGTATAAAACCCAAAGAATTGAAAATGGGATTTCAAAGAGGTATTTATGCGTTAGAAATATATATCCATAGCAGCATTATTTTCTATATCTCAAATGTGAAAACAAACCAAGTGCCCATCAATAGATGAATGGATAAACCAAATGTGGTATATACATACAGTGGGATGCCTTCCAAAAGAAGGAAATTCTGACATATTCTCTAACATGGATAAACCCTGAGAACATTATGCTACATGAAATAAGCCAATTATAAAAGGACAGATACTGTGTGATTCCATTCATATGAGGTAAAGCAGTTAAAATCATAGAGACAGAAAATAGAATAGTTTCCTGGTAACTAGAAAAGGAAAATAAGGAGTTATTGATCAGTGGATAAAATTTCAGTTTTCCAAGATAAAAGGAGTTATGGATATGGATGGTATTGATAATTTTGCAACATTATGATTGGATTTCAAAATTGGAACTGTACATTTAAACATAGCTAAGATGGTAAATTTTACATTATTTGTTTGAAAAAAGAACAAAATGTCTTGGTCTACTCAGGCTACCATAACAGAATATCACAGGCTGAGTGACTTAAACAACAGAAATCTATTTTCTCAGAGTTGTGAGAACTGGAATACCCAGATCAAGTTCCAGCAAGGTGGGTTTCCGTGGGGGCACTCTTGCTGGCTGGCAGAGGCCGCCATCTCACTGTGTGCTCATATGACCTTCCCTTGGTACATATATGTACAGAGAGGGAATTTTCTCTTTTCTTCTTGTAAAGTTACTAATCCTATGAGATTAGAACCTGACTTTCATGACTTCATTTAGCCTTAATTACCACCTAAAAGCTCTTCCTCTGTATGGTTTCATTGTGGTTAAAGCTTCAACATATAAATTTAGGGGGCACAATTCAATCCATAGCAACAAAACAAAACAAAACAAAACCACCAGTCACCCAATTGCCAAAAATTTTCAGACCCCCTCAAAGTACCCATGTTCATCAAAACAGCTTCATCAAAAGCCATGAATTCTACTTCATGAGGCAACAGCTCCACCTGTGAGCATATATCCAACAGAAATATGTTTATGTACTCACCAAAAGACATACAACCCCCAAATCCATTTAACATGGAATGGATACACAAACTCCAATATATTCACACAGCAGAATAGCTTACAGAGGGAAAAATGAACAACAACATGGATAAATCTTACAAATGCAATAGAAGTGAACCATAGTAAAGTATATGGTGTACACTCATGAAAAGCAATGAACGACTGGAGAGGAATATGGAGAAGGAAACTGGGATTGTAGTAATATTCCAATGTTCTATTTCTTAGACTGAATGCTGGTTGTACATATAAAATGCATTGAGCTATTATAAAAATTCACTGAGAGCCGGGCATGGTGGCGCACACTTGTAATCCCAGTACTTTGGGAGGCAGAGACCGGAGCATCTGGGTTCGCGGCCAGCCTCAGCTCTCTCTCTCTCTCTCTCTCTCCCTGTCTCTCCCTCTCTCTCTCTCTCTACTTAGTGAGGCCCTCCGCAACTTCGTGAGACCCGGTTTCAAATAGGGCCGGGGGTGTAGCGCGGAGGTAGAACGCCCCTGGGTTCAATCCCTGGTACCGAAAAAGAAAATTCATTGAGCTCTGAACATATGGTTTATTCAACTTTCCCTCTATACAGATGAACCTTGAACAATGAAAAGAGTCGGGCTGATTCCACCATGCAGTCAAAATTTATCTATAACTTTTGACCCCCAAAAAAGTTAAGTAGTAATAGCCTGCTATTGACCAGAAGCCTTACCAATAACATAAACACTCAATTGGCACATATTTGTAAGTTATATGTATTATATACAGTGAAAAATATGCAAGAACCCAAGAGATAACTTTTTACTGGTATATATAATTTACTGGGACAACAAACAGCTCATGTGGAGATACTCAGTGTCACAGGGTGTTTTGAACAAACACTTGCTGTGCTTATCTCAACAGGAGATAGTTATGAAGTGATTACAGTATCCCATTTGTTGGACTTTGGATCTGAAATGTCTTCCAAAGACTCATTCATATGTTGAAGGCTGGGTCCCCACCTGTGGTGTTACTGGGAAGTGGTGGAAGCTTTAGGAGGTGGGCTTAATAGAAGAAAGTTAGGTCATTGAGTGTATGCCCTTAAAGGGCATGTTGGAACCTCAGTCCCTGGCCTGCTTCTCTCTTTGCTTCCTGGCCACTACAAGTTGAACAGACATCTACAATATGCTCCTACCATGATGTTCTGCCTCAACACAAAACAGAGACAAGCAACAATGGACCAAAACTCACAAACTGGGAGTCCAAACAAACCTTTCCTCCTTTTAAGTTAATTGTCCCAGATATTGTGTTACAGTTATGGAAAGCTGACTAAAACATCCATTGTGCACTACTGTTAATTTTATGCCATTAGGATTTATTACTGCATCTGTTATGTTTACATTTCTCTTGACTGCCAATGTAACCATGTACAGTCTGTGTTTGTATGCATGAGTTTTGATAAATGTTGGATTCTTATGATAGATTTGTATATATTGAAGAAGATGGGGGACAAGGGGAATTTGAGCAATGAGGGAAAAATTAAACAATATAGTGAAAAAATCAGGCTTGGGGGAAGGATTTACAAAAGTAGATTAACATAGGAACAGAGTGGGAAAGGAAAGAAAGTGCTTTGGCAGAACAATTTTAGTATTGTAAATGAACAATGATATGGTCGCCAATGATAAAAATAGATAATTAACTTCTTGTATCATATGCATTCATGACATACCTAATTTTTTATTAATTTTTTTCCATATTTCTAGACTGTGTGGCTCATCTGAGTTTTCTCAAATTGTCACAGTTCTCCAAAAAAAGAAAAAAAATCCACATACAAGTGAACTGGCATAGTTCAAACCCACATTGTTTAAGAGGCAACTGTATATATTAGACTGTTTTATTTCATTTTATTTTATTTTATTATGGTACTAGAAGTTGAACCCAGAGGCATTCTACCTCTGAACTACCTTCCCCCACCAGCCCTATTTTATTTTTTTTTATTTTGAATAAGGTCTCACTAAGTTGCTGAGGGTCTTGCTAAGTTGCTGAGGCTGGCCTCAGACCTGTAATCCTACTTTCTCAGCCTCCCAAGTAATGGAATAACAGGCATATGCCACCATGCCCAGCTTATGTTAGACTCTAATGAAACACTCTTTACCAAAGGCATGAGTCCCTCAATGTCTGAGTCGAATTCAGAGCATATCCAGTTTTCCTGGTCCTTTACAAGTGTCTGCAATTGGCTGCCTCTCATGTGCTTTTTGTAAAACCAGGACAAGATGTCAGGGTAGGGGAACAACAAAAGAGAACAGCTGCAGAGACTCCCAGGAGAAGGAGACATGCTGAATGAGCTGGACACAGGGTGAAGCCCCAGACAGGGGCACCACTGAGGGGAATTTGGACAGTGAGGGCAAAATTAAACAATATAGTGGAAAAAAATGGGGCTTGGAGGAAGGATTTGCAAAAGTAGATTAGTATGGACAGAATGGAAAAGGAAAGAAACTGCTTTGGCAGAACCACTTTAGCATTGTAAATGCACTAATGTGGATTTGGGAAGGAAAAACCAGGTTCACTGAGAGCAAATGCAAATAAGCACAGGCTAGCTTCATACTCATTTGCATTTGAATCTGTGGAACATTTCCTGTGAGACAAGATGTGCAGAACATTCTGCCATCTCACCGGGCAGACAATGCTGATGTTTGTGCTGTCACCAGCCGCCTGTTAACAATAATCTCGACTTCTAAAGCTAAGGGAAGTGAATATCTATTTCATGCAGTAAGGCTCTGCAGTGCTTTTGACTGAATTCACTGGACTTTGCCTGCCCACCAGACCCCGAAACATTTTAAGAGCTCCAATCTATGGCTATAGTCACTCATTGTACAGACAGGACCAGAGATGTATGTTACATTCTTCACAAAAACAAAAGCAGGGAAAAGAGTGGACAGTTTGGGGGTGTGGTGGTCTGCCTCTAAAAGTTACCTGGAAAAAAGAAGCAACTGAGAATATTATCACCCCCAAGGAACGCTGAAATTGTACAATCATCACCACCCTCATCACCTTTTCATGACCAACAACTAAGCATCAGGCACTGTCTTATGAAATTTATATACATTGTATCTCATTCTCATAGCTGTTGTTGCTGTTGTTATTTCAATGATATTGGCAAGGAAACTGAGGCTCAGAGATGCTGAATAACTTACCCAAGGACACAGAGCCAATAAATGAAAGATGAGTTCTCAGATCTATTTGGTTCTTAAATTATGCTTTATGCACTCTGCTGTCTCCAAAAGTGATTAAATTTTGGAAGAGATTAATAAAACCAGAAATTCATTTGAAGACAGGAAAATCTGTGTGTGTGTGTGGGGGGGGGAATGATCTCTTCAGGCAGAAAAGCAAACATAGAAAGAAGGTTTAGAATATTCTGCTCACACCTCTCCCTACTCTTGTTGTCTGTTGCTATGGTTTCAATGTGGTTTGTTCCACAAGGATTCATGTGTTGGAAGCTTGGTCCCCAGTGTGGGAATGCCATTAAAGTAATGGAAAATGAACTAATACACCTGTTAAGGACACTGAGGAGGCTTATGGGGGAAATTTGGCGTTTTGTTGTTGTTGTTGTTTTTTCTGATTAGCGTCATAGATGGATTACAACTAAGAGGCAGGGAGAAACAGACTTGAAGCAGCTTTCCATATTTTGAAACCCAAATGGCATGTGCTACAGCAACTTCCTAGGACCAACCTAGAGGGCTCCAGCTAGGCCTACAGGAGATAAAGCCTTGGAAGAAGATTCCAGTGATGAGCAAGCAGGGTCCATGTTGTTTGTCACAATGTCTAAGATGGATATTCATAAACCATGAATAGTGTGGATGCAAGTGACAGATGTCTACTTCTGGAGAATGAACAATTTCTAGTCAGGATGGAAGAAGTAATCCAGGAGAGAAGTCAAGAATAAATAAATTCAAGCAGACAGAGATGAAATTCAATGCCAAAAGTTTGATGAGTAGGATTAAATACCAGCAAGGAAAAAAAAAAGATTGGAAACCACTGGTCACCAGAGACAAATACACTATGAAGGTGAAGTTGGAAGGTTCCTCATTCCCAAAGGTCCTTTTCCAAGGGCCTGTCAGGGTACTGACAATGTTCTCATATGATCATGTCACTGATAAAACAAGGAGGAGAAAGATTGAACTGAAATTAGTTAAGGTTGAAGACTTTTATTCCAATTTCCCCTCTTTTTTCCTACTTATCAGGTGGCTCTAGAATGTTCATGGGTCTTTTGGGGATCTGGCTGAGAGGGATTTGAGTTGGGGATACATTTAGTCTGGTTTAATGGAATATTTTTATGGTTTAAATCATTTCCATGTGTAGTCAGCCCCATGTAGGAATGACTTCCAGGAATATACCTACCACTGTGCTAGTTTGCCCAGCCCAACATCTCAGCAAGGCCAGAGGCCACATCAAGATAGGAACGAATTCTCCAGTGACTGGCAGGACATGATCTGGATACTGGAGAGGAAATAAACTTTGAAATGTTTCAAGCCACGTAGTCTAGACTAGGAAAATTCTAAGTATCACATGAGTACAATAAATCAGAGGGATTGCTACTAGTTGAAATTAAAGCTCTCTCTTGTTAGGAATATACTTAATAATATAACATATTCAACTACAAACTGCCTTTAATTTTTTACTTTTTTGGGGGAAACTCTCTAAAATTAAATTTAGCATAAGTTCTGTTTGTAGGGCTCAAATCTGAAGCAGTCCTAAAAACGGTAAGTCTGCCTATGTGTGAAGTTGGTATCTTTTATTCAACCCAATTATCCATAATAAGAAACAAGTTCTAAAAATCTATGCTAGAAGAAAGACTAAATTATCTCCTATTCTCTACAGAAAGTATTATAAAATTGTCACATGAAGAAGTGATTGGCAGAAAAATTTTTAAATGTTTTATAAAGGTGTGTCAAAATTTTTAAATAAAAATATTGTTATTTTCATGGGTTTTATAATATTTATAGTATTTGTCAGCTTTTTAAAATTTATAATTGCAATTTATTTTAGCATCCTAAATTTATATTTATTTTGCTTCTAATTTTAGATTTATATTTTTATATTCCATTTCTTAAAGAAGGCTTACAAAATTGAATAAGCTTCAAACTCCGTATCACCTGGCACTACCCCTGACTTAAGGAAGGCAAATCAACAAAGAGCAGGAAACAATGAAGAGGATTCACATGGCCAGCCTGTAAGGAGGAATCTATCAACCCAGGAGAGAGACAAGTGACCAGTGGCTGACTCCCCTTGGAGGTGGATGGGGGTGACTAATTAATGGGTGCTCAAGCTTAGAATGTGACCATGGACAGTTGAAAGCCATAAAAACATCTGATAATGGTCTCTCCTGGCCTGTGATTTTTGGAAAATGGGTAAATTTCTCTGATTGAAGCAGCAGCCAGGACTGTCCCAGAGTCCCTGAAACCAAACTATGCCTAGCTTCCCAAAAAGGGAAGTGGAACTTAATAAAATTCAAGGAACAAACGTATACATCAGTGTACCAATCAGCTTTGCATCACTAAAATGACATGCCTGAGGCAATTAAATTTATAAAGGAGAAAGTTTATATAATTCACAGAACAAAAGTTCTAGTCCAACATCAGGTAGTCCCATTAGTTTGAAACTCTGGTGAAAGCTGTACATCATGGCAGGAGTGCATGTTAGATAGAGTGTTCATATATTGAGCCAGGAAACAGAGAGAGAGAGACTGTCCAGGGTCTCATAATCCCCTTCCAAAGGACTTCTCATAAGGCTCCATCTCTTAAAGGTCCTCAGCACCTCCCGAAAGTGCCACCCTGAGGATCAAGCTTTAGATATGGACCTTTGAGGTATATGCATACAAACTATAGCAGTAAATCATTAAAATTTATTTCCTAAAATTCTGGAAAAAGTATAGCTCTAATCCCATGATGCTTTGGTCCCATTGATGCCCCAAAGGTACTTTCATTCTCAAAGCTTTGAAATTTGTTGCTTCTGAATTTATCACAGGTAAGCATACAGTGACCTCCATGATAGGGGACCACAACCCACTACACCTTGATTTCCCTGAGAATTAGTGCTTTGAAATGAATTAAAATTAATTATCTGGCTACATGATGGCAGGATTAACCTTTAAAGTGGATGCAATGGACATAGTTTACATAATCTATTTAATCATTTTAATAGAATTCATATTTATAAGGCAAGTGGGGGAAATAAATTATATCTTACAGCTTTTTGCAAACACCAGGCTCAGCTCACAAAAGAATAAAATTAACATTACCTGAGGTATAGAACATATCGGTACCTGGAGCAATAAATTAGATTACAGGCATAATTAACATTCCTTCCAGAGTCTTCTTGCAAAATGAATTCATCCAGGAAGTAAATAAATAGTGCCACCTGCAAGGAGCAGGTTTCATCCATCACTCCTCTCTTAGAATCCAAACAGAGATAGCCTGATTTGATAAAACTATGTGAGACATTTGACAAGTATGTGTGACACATAGAGATCATTTGTTTAAGGACCTACCAGGGATATAACTAGAGGGAACAGGCTGAAAATAAGCTAAATAAAATTTCATTTGAATCTGGGTACATTTCTTATCTAATTTTCTTCATTTGGGTTCTGTTATGGGCAGGGCATGTGGGCTTTCTTTGTAAAGAGCTGAAGGGCTAAGGACTGAGCCACTTGGAGGAGATGTTCTCGAGTCCCAGGGTAACCTGGTGCCTCAGAGCTATTATTTCAGGAATCTAGATGAGTTCTTATGGATTCAAAGTGAACTTTCTGAACCTAAAACTTAGAAAACAGATTGCCCCAAGAGAGCATGACTAGCTGAGCAGGAATGGAAAAAACAAGAATTTGTTATTTTTAAAAGTAGTTTACATCAAAATTTAATTTTCAGTTAAATTAAAAATGCTCGCTCTTGGACCAAGAAAGGAGAATTCCAAAAGGATACAGGAACTCTACCTTTCATGGGATAGAGTGAGACACACAGTCCTGAGGACTGCATTCCAGACCCGATAGCCACTAACTAACTGGATGACTCTGAGCAAACCCCCATCAGTCCTCTGGGAGTCCAGATCCTCCACTGAAAATAAGGACCATATGGTTACCTGGGTTTAGGTTCATTCTGACCTGTGTTTGAGTTTCAGCCCTACTGGCTGCAGAACTTTAAGCAAGTCATTTAACTTCTTTACCTACCCTCCATTTCATCTGTAAAATGACAAGATGAGTAGGACCTACCTCATGGGATTATTCAGATGATTAAATCAAATAAATATACTGTATAAAACATTTAGCATGATGCCTGACATAGAGTAAGAAATTGATAAATTTGGCTCTAAAGATATAGCACCTAAAATCTCTCCTACTATATCATTCTATAATTCTAGTTTTATGACATGCAGATGGAACTACAAAGAATGAGTATATAATGATGAGTATATAAACTGTGTCAATTGATGAAAACATATTTACATGATAATACTAAGTAGAATAGTGAAGTTGCAAGAAGTTGTACTCAGTGTATACATGCTGGATAAAAATAAGGGACATAATGATAAATCATAGAAAGAAATCAAAACAGTTGAACTAGACCTAACAAGAAACTGAAACTCTATGAAAAGTAACTTTGCTTCTCCTATTTTTCTATAAAATTGTCCCAGATAACTAGAGATTGCCATTTAGGGTTACAGTTAGTGCTTGAGGGCCCTTGGAAAACCATCCTGCCAAAGTGATGGATCTGGCTGTTTTATGGCTCATCTGTAGCTTCTCACAAAAAGCTTTTGGAAAGAGAAAGATGGTCCAATCTCTCTAGTGAAGTTTGCTGAACATTTTTCCTCTGAAAATGTTCCTATTAGCTTTTCTCCAACTCAGCCTCCAGCATTTTTAGAAAATCCCATAAAGACAGCAGACTCCATAAATTATATGGAAACCCGCTTCATCAAACTTTGACTTTCACTTTTTATTTCTTGAATCTTACTGGGGAGGGAGAATATGTGTAACTCTGCAGCCATTTAAATAGCTTTGGAAATTAAGAAATCAGATGTGAGATCAGTGGTGGGGAAGCTACCTTCTGAATGATACTTTTGAATAATTTTTATCGGTGCATTCTAATTATACATCATAGTGAGATTCATAGTGATAACATTCATAAACACACATGACATTTCTTGGTGTGTTTCCCTCTCTACCCTGTCCCCTTCTGCCCTCCCTCCCCATACATGATAGTGAGATTGATAGTGATACATTCATATACACACATAACATTTTTGGTCTGTTTCCTTTCTCAAGCCTCATTTTTCTCTTCACCCAATCCCTTTCTACTACTCTACTGCTCTCTTTCCTCCTTTTCATGAGGTCTCTTTTCTTTCCTATTTTCTCTCTGGCTTCCATATATGAAATAAAACATGTGGACCTTGATTTTCTGAGTCTGGCTGATCTCACATAGCATGTTATCCAGTTCCATGCATTTTCCTGAAAATGATATAGTTTTGTTCTTTACAGCTGAGTGAAACTCTATTGTGTGTATATTCCACATTTTCTTTATCCATTTATCTGTTGATGAACACCTTAGTTGGTTTCATAACTTGGCTATTGTGAATTGTGCCACTAGAAACATGGATATGCATGTATAGCTATAGTATTCTGACTTTAATTCTTTTGGAAAGATACTGAGGAGCAAGCCAGGCGTGGTGGTGCACACCTGTAATCCCAATACTTGGGAGGCTGAGACCGGAGGATCGGGGTTCGCAGCCAGCCTCAGCTACTTAGTGAGGCCCTCTGCAACTTAGTGAGAGCCTGTTTCAAAATAAAGAATTAAAAAAAATAGGGCTAGGGATGTAGCTCAGAGGTAGGATGCCCCTGGGTTCAATCCTCGGTACCGCAAAAAAAAAAAAAAAAAAAAGATACTGAGGAGCGGTGTAGCTGGGCCATGTGGTGGTTCCACTGAAGGATGCTTCAAACACAGATTCCCAGGTCCCATCAGAAGGCCTCTGTGTTACTCTAATAATCAGAAGAGTAAGAACAAGAGCTCAATTATTGAGTGGCAAGCCACTATGCTAAGCACTTTGCATGCTTGTGTCATTTGATTCTTACAATAAATTTACAAGCCAAGTAGCAATGTTGTCCCCATTTTACAGAAGAAGCATGGAGGCTTAGAAAATTTCAGCAACTCATTCCAGGTTACCGTATTGGTAAATATCAGTGATAGAACTAGAATTGCCTTCTGCCAGGACCAAATTGGCTTCCATCTGTTGATTAAGTGATCTCTCATCCTTAACTGTCTTCTCCAAATGACTGTGGTATCTCCTTTCCTTTAGAAATAAGACATACTGCTTACTGCTTTACTTGCTGGCTTAGGGAGAGTTTTCCCCCAGAGAGGGTACCTCAATTAGCCAAACAGTTTGAGTGCCTGTTTTATGCCCAGCACTGAATTAAGACCAAAAAAAAAAAAAACCAGCTTTTTACTTCCAGCCTTATAATTTTCTAAAAAGAATGTATGTGATTCATCGCATGACATTAGCAATCCTCCAAACATTTTAACGTGAATTCTTGAACACAAGAAAAGAACAAATCAACCAGACATGCAGCATTTGAAACTACCACATGACAGACACAGTTCTGTGACAAGTCATGTCTGTGAATGCAGAATCACTCACTTCCACTCCAGTTGACTTCCTGCTTTTCTACCTGCAGGGATGAAAGTACAGCCTGAAATCAGCCAAATCAAGGTAGCTATATATGGCTCCATAGAGCTAACGTATGGGACATGAAATGGACAAAGCCCACTGATCAATCAACATTTTCATTCTTTGCTGAGATGGGGCTCCATCTCGTTGTCATTCACAGAACAGAACATACTTATCAAATTGAAGGAGACATCTATTTGTTCTTCTATGTCAGTAGCAGACTTTTATTGCAGACCAGGAAGCTAGAGAGAGAAATGAACATGCCAATTAAGCATGAAGGAAGAATAAATTTAGTCTTATGCAGCCTTAAGTGAGCTACCCAGTGCTCTGGAGTTGTCTCTGCCCAGTTCTTTAGGAATATTTCTGACCCCAAGACTTGCTCTGTGGGTACCAGAAAAGTATTCCTGATCTTTATGAAAAACAGTTTGCTCACAGAAGTCTGGAACATACTGGTTCGTGGGCTAAAAGGTTTTCCTCATGCCACCACCACTGTGGTTGGCAACAGAATTGAGTCATATAATCCTGAACTCTGAAGACATGTAGATCTGAATTCAAGCCCTCGATTTTTTCCTGGGCCTCAAGATATACCATGTCCAGGGAAAGAGAATAGAGGTATCAAGTTCCAAGTGACTTATTTACATGGTAAACTACAGATATTTGGGGACCATCGTTAAGATTTGAGAGAAGAAGGGAAGATTCTCATAACAATTATTTAAATATTCATTATAATGTATTTGAGATGCAATATGGGAAATTCACCAAGTTTCTCAGAATTTTTTTCTTCTTTTGTAAAATGAAAAAAAATTATTTCTGCTTATCATGTAAGTACAATCCACTAGGACAGGAGTTACTTATGAGCAAAGACAGCACTCTCTACAGTTTTACCTCAAATCTTTGAGCAGCACCTGCTACAGAGAAAATGCAGAAAAAAATTACAATGAGTAAATAAGAGAACAATTACATTAGTGGAGGGATAGTATTAAAATATGAAAAATTCATGATATCTCTGTCATATTTTTTTCTGGTACTGGGGATTGAACCCAGGGGCATTCTACCTATGAGCTACATCCCCAGCCCTATTTTCTATTCTTTATTTTGAAACAGGGTCTCACTAAGTTGCAGAGGGCCTCATAAGTAGCTGAGGCTGGCCGCAAACCTGCGATCCTCCTGTCTCAGCCTCCCAAGTACTGGGATTACAAACATGCGCCACCATACCCGGCTTACTTCTGTCATATTTGAAAGCACACTCTTCTTCAGATAAATTAGAGGGCACTTCCTTTGGCCTGGTTTATAAAGGATCTCCTCTTCTGATTTGTAACTTCTGTAATTATCTGTTTTATCATTGGCAAGCTATTGTTAATGCAAGCATGGCTTTCTCTGTAGAGTTGGTGACCCAGACCTGAGCTATGATCCGGGTAGCTAGAGATATCTATCTTTGTGACAGATCAGTGGGAGTCTTATGAAGTCACTTGCCCCTTGCCATAATTCCTCCAGCCCTCCCCAAGCTATCCTTACAGAAATCAATTACCCTCCAAATATTATGGGAAATGCTACCTTTACTAGAAAAGATCAATAAAATTCGAGGTCCCAGTCTCAGGTGTGGTTTCTCTATAAAGCAGACAGCAAAGGCTGGTCTTTGAAGCTACTGAGGTCCTACCACACAGATCCAGGCCTTCACATTTGACATGTCAACTTTGCTACTTGTCACAATCCTAGAAAGTTGTTAGCCCCAATCTCTTCTGACAATGACCGGGCCCTGTGCAAGGCTCTGTGGGTACATTGATATATGCCCTATCCACATGTTCATGCAGACATGAACACAGGAAGTTATCTAGTAATCCAAGCAGTCCATCTTGATGTAAGGCTATCTGAGCAGGCTAGAGTTGCCAGGACTGAGAGAGGGTAAGAGTGTTTGGGCAAGGAAATGGGACTTGAACTAGAGGTAGAGGAAGGATTCTTCCAGCTGTGCAGAGAGGGGTAGAGATTCTGAGTGGAGGTGATGGCACAGAGTGAATGATCCAGGTAGTGAGACAGGTGTGCAGGGAAGCCATATCCACCCACACCAGACAAGAGTTGGCACAGGCAGCTTCCGAGGGGCCCTGCACTGACTGTGGGCAGTCAATAGGCTTCTGTGGCCACAGGTTTTTCTTTCTGGACATTATTTCCTTGTATGGTCATTGTAAAGATCAAATTAATGGTGGATGTGAATGCTATTTGAAAATTCTAAACAGCCACACACACACAATGTGTTATTGTTATTGCTACTAGGGGAAAATATAACTTGTGAATCAGGTTGGTCAAAGACCAGGAGAGACATTGAATGCCAGCTAAGGAGCTGAACTGAATAAGCAGTGAAGGGGAAGGACGGCCCTTGGTAGGTCCACTTGGCTCTTCTTTCTCATCAGGTCGCTCCCTCCTGCATTTCACCCCATTCCACCCACTTTGCTGTCCATGTCTCTTTACAAACATGGGGAAATTAAAGCATGCCAGTAAGAGTACTGATGCAGAATTAACTCACTCCACTTAAGCTCCACCCTCCTCAAAGCCCCACATGAGCAAACCAATGGGAGCGGTCTATTTTAGAATTTCAGCAAACTTTGAAAATCCAAGTCAGTGCTGCCTAGCAACAAGAGTGATGATGTAGTATAATCCTAGTTCTGATTCGAGATGTGCTGTATATTCACTGGTTACCTCTGACTACTTTCCCAGTCTGAGCATTGGTTTCCACACCTGTGCGATGGGGCTTCTGTGTTCTCTAAGGACTTGTCAGATCCTCTTTGGGGTTGCTTCTGAACCTGAGGACAGAGAAGTAGACAAGCTCCAGAATGGTACTAAAGGCCCTAGGAAGGGCAGACAAAACATGTGAGGGATGCGTTGACAGCCACATATCCTGTCTAGAGCCAGGTTGACACTTCATCCAACAGACAAAAGACAGAATGACAGAAGATGAATGACACAGTGTTTCTTCCATCACAGAGCCCATGATCCAGACAAAGTCAAACAGTCCATTACTATGAAGCGTGATAAGAGTTGGGAGGGGATAGTGCTAGGAGCTATGGGAGACAGATGAGAGTTATTTAGCTTTGTTTTGGGTCAAGTTATTAATCTCTATAACCTTGATTTATTTTTCTGTAAAATGGAATTAAGAATAGCTGCTGCCCCCACTGAGTTATGAGAATTAAATGTGACAAGGCAAAGCAGAGTAGCTGTTGTGAAGGGTGAACATCCCCTGGCGCACATTAGGTGCTGTGAAGGGTGAGCATCCCCTCGTACTAACCATGCTCTTCATTTCTTTTCTTCTTTTCTTTTCTTTATGTCATGGGAATGTCTGAGGCATCACTATTTTAAGGATTGTGGGTAGGAAAAAATAGGATAAAACTGGAATCTGAGGTAGAATGGTCTGGCAGCACCATGCAGGACTGAATGAAATAAAATCAAATAACAATCAAGTTATGGTTGGTTGCCCTTGGTTTGGGTGCCCACTCCCAGTCCAGCTGGCTGTGGGGCCTGAGTGGGCAAACTGAAGCCAGGCTAGTTAGGCAGTAGGACTCTGGAAAGGGCAATTCCCCTTAGCAAGGGATGTGAATGGGTGGAGCCAGTCTGGTATGATATAGACAGATTTGTCTAGACCCTTTTTTACTGTATTTATATTTTCCAGATATATCATTTCTAAGGGTAGTGAATCAGTTCATCTACAAGTTCCTAAAAAACCCATGTTTTATTTCTTTTTTCCTACAATTACCTTTTTACACCTTCAGGGGTTTGCTATCCAGAAATTTCAAGTCTATGATTTCCCTCCTTACCCGTCCTTTGTTTCAGAGATCTAACCCATTCCTCATCAGCCTCTGCCACTTTGGACCAAAGATCCCAACAATGCCCATAGTTCCATCTTCCGTTCTCTTGATCATTCTATTGGCCCACCCCAGGCCTTCCCCTGTCCACTATGTCCTCCTTCGGTATAGGGATGAAGTGCACGTGCTCAGCATTCCTCAGGTGAAAGCAAGTGCTTGCTACTTATTTCCCAGGCTTTCCCTGCAGACTCCAGCCTCATGCTGACCATTTTGTACATATCACCCCATGTCACCTGATAAGTCAAATGATAACCTATTGGCTTCTTTCTCTTCCTGCTTCTCTCCTGCAGACACCCTCTCCAAGGTTCTCTGAAAATGACCGTCAGACAAACAACCATTTCTCATTGCTGTGCTGTCATTCTGGCCAAAACAAGAATCAGTAAGAAGTGAAACCATTTTGCAGCCAGAATTCTAATCTTGGGCTGAGCATGTGCATGTCCCAAATGTATGCAGTGCACACATTCTGACAAACCAATGACACTGTGCAGTGGAGCAGAGCCCCTCTCAGTCTACTGGCTTCCTCTAGAGCAGTGGCAAGACTTCCATCAATGCCAGCCCCTCCAATGACGCCCCTAAAGCAGAACCGTGGCGAGCAATTTCCTTCCAAACAGCCAGAGCTTAAATCTACGTGAAATGAACTGGATTGTGTTCATCAAAATAGTTCTCTTTCCTGTGATCCAGGACAAGGTTTTGACTAAAAGCCCTAAACTAGGATTTACCTTTCTTTTTCCCAGAGATACTTTCATGTGTGTGCATATGCACACATACAGAAGATTTTGTTCATATGTACTGTCTCCTGTTCCTCTCTCTCTCTCTCTCTCTCTCTTTGATGTCTCTTTCCATCTTTCTATTTGCTTCTCTGTTTATGTAGTCAGATCTTTTTCTTTCTCTCCTTCTCTCCATCTCCCTCTCTCTGTTCCCTTACTTCTTTCCTTCCTCCCTTCCTCCCTCTTTCATTCCTTCCTCTGCTTTCTCTCTGTGTTTGCATATTCCTCTTTCCCCACATCTCTGCTAACTCCACTGGTGCCTAAGACTTCACAAATGAGCAAGTTCACCCCACTCCCCTGAAATTACACGGCACTGGCTTTGTGATGGTCATGTCAGCTATTCTCTCCCTCTCACTGTTTTCAAAAGTCTCACGCTAAAGATTTTTACCAATGCATACCAATAGATACCCAATATAAGAAACATAGTGGGGGAAAAGGTCATAAAAATTATGCTAAACCTAACTCTTCTATGTTCATCAAAACTTGTTGATGCCAGGGATTCTATTAGGCTGATGTTTCCCAGCTACAGTGTGAAATGATCTTTATTGTGACAATGCAGAGCACCAAAGAGCTTTCTAAAGCATGAAAGACAGAAGGATCCAGGTTTTGTTACAGTATTTTGGTACTTTATCACACTTTGACTTTTAGAAATTCTGTAATTTGCATGTGGTATCACTTATATACTAATGTGTAATTAACCAGAGAAGTAAATTAATCTAAACACCCTTTCCCCTAATTGTGTCACATGGTAGAAAAGCACCATGGAAATTCTTTGTACAACATATTGGAAGATAATACAGAAGCATGTGTAGATGTCTCGGAGTGTAATACCAGAATGTAACCCGGCAGTGTGTACAAATATCAACAGACCTCAAATGCCATTTGTATCTATCCTTAGGGCTCCGATGGCAATATAAGCTGCCTCTGCTGAATCCTGGTTGTGACTCTGCCCCCGCCCTTTTGGAGCCTTTGCCCTAGGAAGGTCATGTACCCATGTTTGTTCTGTCTCCTGGCTTCTCAATCTTGTGTGCCACCAGGCCTCCATCCCTGAGCTGCATGGTTCCCATTTCAGCTTCCTCAGGCGTAGATGGTGCCTTGACTCTGTCCCACTGCACTTGGAATGAGAACATATTTTGCACTTGTCCCAGTTGTCATGAATTACAGAATCATAAATCTGAAGGGAACCTCAGAGTTGTCTGCTCCAGTCTCTCATTTAACTAATGAGCAGAGTGACCTGTTTGTCCGGACAATCTCAATTTATGCCTCTTGTCCCGACGTAGTTATTAATGGCTCCCTCTCTTACTCTCAGATGTGTCCTAATATGGACGATAAATTATACGGTCTCCCCACTAATGAAAGAAGCAACTCAGATGGGTCCAGGACCTATGCCCAGGTATCCAGAGGTTTTATTCTTTAGTAATTGTTACGCAGTGCTGCCTCTTTCACTTTAGAGATTTTTTTCAGAGCACTGCTTCTTGACCAAAATCTCCCATAATTATGTTTCAAAACACAAATGCCTTGGGTCTAATAATATCTCAGGGTAGAGTCAGGACATGTCTTATAACAAAGTTCCCAAAGCAACCCTGATGTGCATCTTTGATTCAGAGCTCCTGCTTAGAGAAAAGAGGTGATTAGGAGAGGCTGCTAAGTCCCCCAAACCCTGTGGTAAGGTGTACTACTTCAATGCCTACAAATTTGGCCAACCATTTGCCAGACTCCAATGCCTCATCATTGAGGACTAGTTTTTTGACATGTCATGTGACTTTGAAATAGCCTAAACAGGGAGCTGAAAACCCCCAGAAGTGACTTCTTTTGTGGGTTCAGTTCTTGAAGACATGCAGAAAGATTTCTTTGAATGCACTAAAGGTTCCCTTTAGTTTGATTTTCACTTCCTGTTTACCTCACCATCCAATCAGAGGTTAAGGAACTAAATGAGAACAGGTTTCCTTCATTTTGTACCAGATGAAGTTTACAGCCTAATTTGGCTTTGAGATAAGCCAAAAAGCAATGTTAAGCACCAGCAATGGGAAGCTGATGACCAGAAGAGATTCAGTAAAAGAGAAGAGTGCTTCTGACATTTTGCCAGGAAGAAAAGAGCCCAGAAGAAATTACTCTGTGCCAGGAAGGAGAAAGAGAACCACAATGGAAAGCTAGGTGAGAAAGAACAGTGATTAATCAGTTCTTGAAAGCCATCTGTTTTCCTTGGCTGTGGAATCTACAGATGCTCAAAGGAACATGGGCTGGGCAGCACAAAAGGGAGGGGACTTTACTGTCCAGTAAATGTGTAAATATCCATCTTCTAACACAGTCTGGGACTGTGGAAAGTCATGCCTTAAAATGCTTTAAGACATTTTTGCCTTATCTAGAGTAGCTATAGGTTGACTGTCTTTTGTTCTGGGTTTTCATGTTCTATTTCTGTTTCACACATTGAAATCCTCTACCTGGGCTTACAGTTATGCATGGGGAAAACATATTTATCTTCCTTTCCCTTCCCAAACCCCAATTTTAAAAAGAGTAAAGAAATCAAGAAAGGGCACTAACCCATGGGCAAAGAGAATAGAAATGGGAAAGGGGAAGATAGAAGCTAAAACAGAAGCTTCAGAAGCTAAAACAAAAGCTTCTGTTTTTCCCTTTTCTATTTCTATTTCTATTTCTATTTCTATTTCTATGAATTGGAGCTGGGCGCAGAAAGCAGATTGGGGGATTGATTTAGCTCAGAAGAAGATAGAAGATGGTAAAGGATCTCAGATAAGACAAGCAGGTGAAGTCTTTGAAGGCTCCATGTTGGGCTTTTGAAGCAGCAGAGCCCACCCCACTCTGAAGAGACAGGTCACCACCCCTTTACTCCCTCCCCTTTGAGCAATAGCAGAGGGTTCGGTTTTGTTTTGTTTGCTGTTGTTGTTGCTGTATGGAGAAGCTGAACTGCAGATTGAGAGCACAAGGCTCAGAGGGGGCAAAAGAGACTTGGTGTTACGATGGACCAACATACTGAATGGTGAGGCCCTCAGTTCTCTGCCTTCAGTTAGCTCCTAGGATGCAGCAGTCCTGCCTGCCACAGAGAGGAGAGTGGAGGCTTCTTCTTTGGAGAACTAAAATGACCCTAGGCAAGTGATCTCTGCACAGTGAAACCGGGAGTCTGCCAATGGAAAAACGCAAAACCTGCATGCTCCCTGATACCCTACAAAGGAATCTGCAACTTGGAAAACTCCACCCACATGCACCAAGCTCACAGTCATCCTTTTGGTTCTTTCCATTTTAAGTATGAGTGGCCAGCTGAGGATTAAGTGAGGATGAAATAAAGGCATGTTCCAACACATAGAACTCTAAAAGTTAATTTCCCGGGTACTCTTTTGTAGGGCCCTCCAGCCAGTGCCATGAAAGGGCCTGGTGGACTAGCAGAAGCCTGCTCTAGAGTACTGAGTACCAGGCCTCTCCCACGTGGCAGTGATTCAACATATCAATGGCAAAGATGGCGCTGGCGGACCCCTCGGAGGGAGGTCCCGTAGATAGCCCCACCTAGCCTCAGGAGGGCTATGATAGGCAGTTACCTCCTTCCGTGCTCACAGACGACAGGTGCCTCTACCTATGATAGGTTACAGGGGGGCGTGGTGACCCGACCCGTCGCGTGCCATTGGGTCACACCCTACTGCTTGCGAGTTTCCTGTATGGCCTCTACTATAAAAGGGGGATTGGCTTTCTAATAAACGAGATTGTGCCAGACATGTCTCCCGGTCCGAGGTACGGTTTTTCGGGCCTTCGGCGTCTGCTCCCCCGTCAGCATCCGTACCACTCCCGGGCTGGCCCCGAGAGACTGGTGCCGCATGCGAGGCAAGGCGTGACGAGGCGTGACATGGCATGCGTGGAATGTGATGAATCTTAGCCTAATTCAATGCCGACAGGCAGTCGGTCTTCAGGGCAGACGTCCTCCCATAAATTATGGGGAAGAAGAATTCTAAACCTGACCCAGCCTTTAAATCCCTTTCTCTTCTTTTAAAAAAAACCCGAGGATTAAATCTCTCTGGCGGGGCGGGGCGCAGCGGCGCACGTGCGGGAAGGGAGCCCTTGGTCCCGGCGGCCGAGCGCCGGGAGGAGCCTCTGCTGCATGCGGGGGAGGAGGCGGCGCCAGTCCCCGCAGCCCGGCCTCCTGCCTCCCGCTGCCCGTGCCCCGCCCCCGGCTCGCGTCTCGTCCGGTCGCGGCCGCCGCCGGCCTCCCCGGGGGACGCGCGGGCCCGGTGTCTGTTCCGGCATGGTGGCGCGAGTCGGGGACGGTGCACAGCGGAGCTCGGGGTGCAATAGACGCGGGAAAGAGGTGGCTGCTGGCTCGGCCCTGCCGCCGCCGGTGCTGCGGCGCCAGCTAAGCCGCGGCTGCGTGCCCGGGGAAAACCGCTGTCAGGCCCGGAGGCAGAGCTCAGGGCGCTGAGCTCGCCCTCCACCACGCATGCACTTTGCGGGCAGCGGCGCCAAGCAGCCAGGGCTTGGCCTACAGCTCCCGCAGGAGGCTGTAGGCGGCGAGGGGGCGGGATGAAGCTGGGTAAAGGGCCGTGTGAGGAGAAGTGCTCCGGCTATTATAGAGCTTGAGTGAAAGCATGGAAAAGTAAAATCGAGCCGCCTGCCCCAGCCATTTGCCCAGGACCTCAGCATTGTCCATGTGTATCTGTGTCTCTGTGTGATTTGTTGTAATGTGTCTGTCTGTAGTGTCTTGTCTGTATGGTACCATACAGAGGCTTGTTAAATGAGCGCTCATTAAGTTTAAAGAAAACATAAGATCAAATGCCTCTAAGTTCACATGACTTAAGTAAATTCTAACAACTGAATAAATCTAACATATGTTCATGGGATTAAAATAAAAATGTCCTTAGAATTATTAACAAATGCCTTTTTTCCTAGGTAAATAATCAAAATCATGTTTCTGTGAGAAGTTACAAATAAAATGCATATTGCTTTTAAAATCTTTTTCTCTTTTTCTTGATAAAAAAAGGAATTAAACATGGGACAAGGTGACAGAGATACTATTTTTCAACAAATCATGTCCGTCTATCCTGTTACACAGGGTCCTAATCCAAATAATTTGCAGCAAATTTTAAGAAAACATGTTCTTTTTAACTTTAATTTTTTTTGAAAAAAAAAGGCCTTCAGTCATTCTTTATTGATTCCTGCTTAAAATAATGTTTGGCTTTTAAAATATAGTGAGGGATGCATATCTCAGGCTTTAAAAAATTTTAAATCATGCTATCCATACTTATCCCTGGAGTATATATTAGATAAAAGGCTAAAGACTTTAAAAATGAAGAAAATACTAATTTTTGTTATCCAGTTTGTCTCTAATGTAAATTCAGAAATAAAGGTTCATTCTAAACGATAATACAAATCTAAATATTTAGAGTTCTCCTCCCTAAAAAATAGCGGTGGTAATATCTGATGTACAGTCTTCCTCAAAGTGACAAATGGCCACCTAAATAATTCCATTTAGTGTCAGCTTTGATTGGTGGACTCTGCCTCAGATATCCCCTGCTGTATAGACTTTCACATTCGTGTCCAGCTTGTAGTCTGTTGCTCACTGGCAGAAAATAGGTATCTATAATCTGACACAATGCTTAGTGTCCTGTCAGCAAAAAATAAGATACCTGGCAAATTAAAGCTACAAGATATTTGTTGGAAAAGGCTTAAAGCATTAACTATGCTTGTTTAGCATCTAAGTTTTCACAGGTAATCTAAAACAGCTATTAAAACTGGTAAATTGAGTAAATATAAATGGTATAAGCTTTCATAAATGTCTATCCTTAAAATATCTAAATTGTGTAAATTAAAATGCTAA
>PVJS01028222.1:0-25666 GCA_004027185.1 Glis glis
GAGGAGGAGGAGGAGGAGGAGGAGGAGGAGGAGAGAAATTGATTGAGTGATTGATTTCCGATGGGAGTTTTAATTGGTGGGTTTAAAGCAAGCAGGCATGAGTTCCAGGAGGTCACCCTGTGACTGAGAGGTGGCCACTGTGGCATATTTGCACAGTCCATATGGAGTGTGGGTGTCAGCAGAGCCAGGTAGTTGCAGCTAGCTGCCCCATAGGGAAGTGGTCCCCAGGAGGTGGTTGTATAAGGTGGACCACCTTGAGGAGCTGGGAGGAGATACACAGCTAGAAATGGTGTCAAGGGTGACTGGCCCCTGATCCAGGTGTTATTAAGTCTGACATATTAAAAATGGATGCCAAGGTAATATAAAATTATTATAAGACTTCACTACACAAGGACTGGAGCCGACTCTTTTCTCTTCCACAACTTCTTAGAGGATATTTCCAGACTACCCAGTATTATGGTCTCCCGAACCTTCAGGCCCACAAAGTCTATTCTCTAGTCTATGTTCCAGCATTTAAGAGGGACCCTAGTGTATTTTATTTCTAGGTGGCTTAGAGACCTGAGCTTTCTGGAGACTTGCAGACTAGACATGGGGCCAGAATGGTGTGGGACAGGTTGACCAGCTCTCCACGACCATGGGGTGAGAACTGCCTAGGTGTGACCAGGGGGAGTTGGCAACCTTTGTCATTGGGCTTCTTAGGTTTTCTCAAAGATAATGAATAAATTTCTTACAGATGAGTCACAAATATTTTCAGAAGCTAGATCAATGGAATAGATGAAATAGCCCATATTTGTATGAAGAGACGCAGAAGTGAAGAATCCAAAAGCCAAGAATAGATTCTACTCTGAATCCACTGTGTCTTTAAAGCTCTCTTGCTTGGGGCCTCTCTTTCCCTGATCCTATGTGTCTTTATTCTATCGGGGTGTTAGAATTACACTAGGTACACTGTGGTGTCTGTGCTAAACACGCCTGTTCTCCCAGGTGCAACGGGAGCCCACTGATTTACACTAATGAGACCCGCACACACAACTACAAATCTGGATGCTAAGACACCAAACACATCTACTCGTGTGAGCATAATGAAGTGCTACTTATTTATGGTCACTGTTGCTCATGTTAATATATGCATTATTGTGATTCATATTTTTAACAACAATTTAACTTGCAAAGTGCCTTATGTACATTTAATAGGCTATTATTTTTTCACACTGTACTCTGTAAAAGAGGTAGCTATTCGCATGAATACCTTTTATCTTGGCCTCGAAACTTCGCAAACAGAGCTTTAAGATGACAGCACAATTCACAATAGCCACATTATGGAACTAACCTAGGTGTCCATCAACAGATGAATGGATCATGAAAATGTGGTGTATAATACACAATGGAATCTCATTCAGCCATAAAGAACAACAAAATTATGTCCTTTTCAGGACAATGGATGGAACTAGACAATATTATGCCAAGTAAGATCAGTCAGTCCCAGAAAGTCAAGGGTTGCAGTTTTTCTCTCATATGTGGGAATGAGAGAGAAAAATAGGAAACAAAAGGGACTTCAGATAAATGAAGAGAGAGACCAGTAGAGGAAGGGGATGGGGGAGGGAAAGGGAAAAGGTGAGGAAGAGAAAGGGAAGAAATGATAAAAGATACACTTGAAAATATGCTGTGCTGGCCGGGCGTGGTGGCGCACGCTTGTAATCCCAGTACTTTGGGAGGCGGAGACCGGAGGATCCGGGTTCGCGGCCAGCCTCAGCTCGCTCTCTCTCTCTCTCTCCTTAGTGAGGCCTCTGCAACTTCATGAGACCCAGTTTCAAAATAAAGTATAAAAAATAGGGCCGGGGGTGTAGCGCGGAGGTAGAATGCCCCTGGGTTCAATCCCCGGTACCGCAAAAAAAAAAAAAAAAACCCACAAAAATACGCTGTGCCCACGTAGGAAGGTGTCCCTGCCAATCTAGTTGTCATGAATGGGGAGGAGTGGGTAGCGGCGTGGGACCAGAAGGGAATCATACCAAGACCCCTGTGCCTGTCTGTTTGTATGAATTTCAACCTCACTATGGTGTATAATTGCAATGCACCAATAAAAGTATAGATAAAACCAAAAAATAATTGTAATAATTTCTAAAAAAATAAATGGTAGTTATTAGAATAGCTGCCATTTATGAAGCACTTACTATATCCCAGGCATTGTGTGAAGAAGTGTTTTTCTATAGATTATTTCATTGGATACCCATTTTACAGATGAGGAGAAATAGCACAGTGACTAAGCAGCCCTTTAAGGTCACACACTCAGTGATTCCCTGGGATGGGACCTTCCCTATTTTAATAGGTATAGAACCCTGGGCAAGGAGACGTTGCCGATTGTTGGGTCTTCTCACCTGAAAGTCAAAGCTAGCTGGTGTGAGCGCAGCGAGTGAGCAGGAGAACAGGAAAACGCCCGTGCTATGAAGTCTGAAGGCTGAGTTACGCTCCCGTGTGGCCCCTCAGGAGCAATTTGACTTTCTCGGAGCCAAAGTGGGTGAGCGCTAGTAACACCTGCTTTGTCCACCTCTGTGCCCGCCCGGGGCTGTGTGAGCATCAGCTGAGTCCATGACTGTACAGAAGTGCTTTGAAAGTTGGGTCCGAGTAAGGTCTTATTTCAGGGGCTTCAACTAGGCTCCCCGCCCTGTGGCCTTCCCTTTCCTTCCTGGAAGAACAAGCCTAGGGCAGAGAAGGGAGCTTCCAAGACTGTTTCCCACCCCCGCCCGTCAAGAGGAGACATATTTACCCTTGTTCGAGATGATTTTAGGCATATCAACTTTTTTAAGCTTAGGGATTTATTTTAAGACTATTTAAAATGCACGTACCTAGTATATCAAATTGTGACTTTGCCGGTGATTATGATTTAGGTTTATTTGTTTTTATTTTTTTATTTTTTATTTTTTATTTATTTTTGCGGTACCAGGGATTGAACCCAGGGACGTTCTACCTCCGCGCTACGCCCCCGGCCCTATTTTTTATACTTTATTTTGAAACCGGGTCTCACGAAGTTGCGGAGGGCCTCACTAAGTAGAGAGAGAGAGACAGGGGGAGAGAGAGAGAGAGAGAGAGAGAGAGAGAGAGAGAGCTGAGGCTGGCCGCAAACCCGGATCCTCCGGTCTCCGCCTCCCAAAGTACTGGGATTACAAGCGTGCGCCACCATGCCCAGCTTGGTTTATTTGTTTTTAAATGAGCCCATTTTTAAAAGTAAATTAATAATAGCAGTGTTTTATGGATGTGGCAACAATTAATGCAGGCAGGTGTAGATGTATGTTGTATCTAGTAACACTCTAGGATCCTTCTAGGCCCTTCCCTCCTCCAGAGCCCTCCCTAGGCCTATGGGTATTTTGCAGTAGTAATTTTGTATTATTTCTCATAAAGGGGGCTTCCAAAATGGATATAGCCTCAGGCTCCCTGAAACTCGGATCTGCTGCATAATGTGAACTTTGTCACTATTACAGGAGCTTCTTAGAATCTCAAAAGAGAGATTCTCCTGTGTTCTGGCTGTCAGGGGCAGGGTAGAAGACAAGAAGGAAAATGGCCTTTAATCATTTTTTTAAATGAACTCAAAATGTTAGTTACAGAAACTCAGGTCCCACCGATGACCTCCATGTAGACAGGAACATCCAAAGACCATCCTCTTAAACCTCCCTTTGGAAGCTGATCCACCAAGATGCCCTTCGCCAGGTGGTGGGACCCACCCCAGCTACAGCGGGTGTTGAGTTCTCATGGCCGTCAGTGGCTCACTTCTCTGCAGATCTGCTCTAGGCCAATAGGAACTTCTCCATCCAGGAGGATACACCCAGCAGCACCAATGACCGATGGAGGCTGTAGAGGGCAGCCCCTCCCCGCGCCTCAAGGTGTCTAACTGTGGTGTGATTGACACTTCAGAGCTCCCCGTGAGATCAGGCCAAGGCCAGACTTTCCCTGCAGTGACATGCTCTGCTCTTCATCCTCCCCAACCTGCTTTCCCCACTTCCTTTTAGACAGTCCCAATTAGCCCATGTCCATCTGAATCCCCATCACAGCTCTGCTTCCAGGAATCTGATCCAGGACTCGGCCTTTCTCAACAGCCCCACCAAATGGCTGATCATCCTAGGCTTGACCTTCCCCAGCCGTCAGGAGTCCCCTACCTCCAGGGCAGTCCTTTCCACTTGTAGGCAGGTGGCCTTCGTTGTTGGATAGATCTGTCTTAGCCTGAGCCAAGCAGATGGAATCTAATTTAAAGAAGACAGCTGCCCTGCTTGTCCCACTCCCTTCCCCGTCTTCTCTTTAACCTAAACCTCCCCGGGCCCTTTAGCTAACCCTTCTGTGGCCAGATTTTGTTCTTCTCTCATTTCCTGGGGTCTCTCCTCACCTCATTCCAGTGTGCCCAGGAGAGTTTTAGACTGTACTCAGATTGGCATTTTTACATTTTTACTTCATTGTTTAATTCTTATGAACCTCATTTTTGGTTCAAAACTATAATCAGTACGTCAAGTCCATTAGCTTCTTTTGATACAAATTTAGGTTAAAAAGTGAGTCAGTACAAAGAATGCCCTTGGCCCCGTGTGGTACAGTACTAGGTTTTGTGAAGGCAGCAGAAGGATGACCTGTGCTTAGGAAACATTAATCTCTGTTAAAGGTTTACTATTTATCTATAAGACACGTATCCACCTAGCCTCCACAAAATACTATCCACATTTAACTTTTTAATAAATATCCTGCAGGGGGCAAGCCTGCTTCTGTTTCATTCCAGCCCATCGGCTAGGGATTTTTCTGTGGGGGCAATTAGTTATTGTATTTTCATCCTCTTATTGCCCATTTTCTCATTTAGCTAAAAAAAAAGTGTCATTATTTGTCCTTTTGAGATTCAGATCCACATAACAGGTTTTCCCTAATTTCCTAGTCTAATAGCCCTGCGAGCTACAGAAGAACTAAGCTGACATGGCTTGTCTTTGGAAACCCCAGCTGATCCCAGGGCATGACCAGTTTTTGCCTAGGAAACGCCACCTTGCAAAACATGTCACCCTACATCACATGCAAAATGGATGGCCCTCAACTTCATAGCTGGAGGGCCTACCTTCTATATTTTTGGAACCAGGGATCAACCTTATCTACCAACGCTGTCCGGCACCTCCTCAGTTCCCTTAATTGCTTAAAGATGATCACACATAGTCTCACATACTTTTTATGTTCAACCACAGCTTAGCACGTGTTGGAAATGGCAGTGCCTAGCCAGCATCCAGACGCCCTCTTGCGACCACCTTGTGGACATCCGATTCAATCTACTTACTATGCTGCGTTCCTGTCCCCATAATAGAGTCTTTATTTGACCATCTTATATGAACTAAACACTCTAATGGGCAAAGAGTTTAGTAGACTTGCTTTTCTTTTGTTTTTCTCCTATTTCACTTATCATGTTTCAAAAGCATTTTTACAAAATTATTTCATGGGTTTTTTTTTTTTTAGCTGTTTTTGTTCATTTGCAATGCGCCCCTTTTCTCAGCATTAGCCTCCTAGCCGGTTTCCATCTAGAGCCACTGCCCTGCGTGGGGCTCCCCCTTCTCTGGAGCCCTTCCCCGGACTGTTGCCCTTTCTAGCTGTGAGTTCACTGCAGCTTTGTGCAAACCCACCCGCTCGTTGCAGTTCTGTGAGCCATCGTCCTATTTGTGTGTGTGGTGTCTGAACCTCATTTGCCAGAGCTTCCCATTCTGCTCGATGGGAAGGACACTTTTTACAGACTCCAGCTCACCTTTGCACTTCTTGAAATCTCTACTGGTAAAGGACAAAATCCCCACCCTGCTGAGGTTTCCATTCCCAGCTGTCACGAACACAGAGGTGACGTAAGAATCACCTCGCGCAGCCCCGGCCCCCCTTCCCCAGCTAGTTCCTCCTTGGTAATTGGAAGTAGGTCGAGAATAGCAGTTCCTCTCACGACTTTCTCAACCTTCCAAGGGCGGAATCTGCCGGCGAGTGAGTCAAGGGCGTGCGCGTGCGGTTTTCACCATTGATCGTTTTTCCACACACAGCCTCACGTTGCCGTGAGAACGTGTGGACAGTTGAGTCCCACCACCAGCCTTGCCTTGTCTTTCCTCCTGACCTCTGCAGCAGCGGGATGAGCCACTCGCTTCCTGCACTGGACAGTGGCTGTGGCATGACGTCATCATGGAGTACTTCCTTGCTTTTTTGTCTCTCTGTCGGCACCATTTTCCAACAGGAAAGCTCGTGTACAGATGCATAGACTTACTCATTCTTGATTTACAGCGACAGCGTGTTGCTCTAAAAATCCATTTCTGATGAACAAAACATGGCAGAGCATGCCCTCTCTCTGTCATATTGTAACCAGGGCCACATTCCTTCCAATCTCATAGACTCCCAAGAGGTTCTGTTGAGCGAATCCTTTCCTTCACTATCCCAGATCCATTCCTGCCTCTCTCTGACTCTGCTCTGGGTGGTGACTGGGCTGCCCACCCAGCTACCTTGTCTCAGGCTCCTTTTACTAACTGGCATCCGGGCGAGGTTCAGCTGACATGAAGCCCTGTAGACGTTGTGGGTGGAAGGAAGAAGGGAGCTGGGCGTGATGGCGCACGCTTGTAATCCCAATGCTTGGGAGGCTGAAACAAGAGGATCCCATGTTTGAGGCCAGCCTCAGCAATTTAGTGAGAAACTCAGCAACTTAGTGAGACCCTGTTTGAAAATAAAAAATAAAAAGGGCTGGGGTTGTAGCTCCAGGGTAGGATGTCCCTGGGTTCAATCCCCAGTACCAAAAGGAGGAAGAGGAGAAGGAGGAACAGGAAGAGGAGGAAAAAAGCCTGGGCAATTCACCTTGGTGTATTAATGATTCTAAATTTGTGCCTCATCAAAATTACAGACTACCAGTGGGGCGTGGTGATACAGACTTGTAATCCCAGTACTTGGGAGGCTGAGACAGGAGGATTGCAGGTGCGAGGGCAGCCTCAGCTACTTAGTGAGGCCCTCCGCAACTTAGTGAGACCCTGTTTCAAAATAAAGAATAAAAAATAGGGCTGGGGGTGTAGCTCAGAGGTAGAATGCCCCTGGGTTCCATCCCCTGTACACCAAAAAGAAAAAAGAAATTCCAGACTACCTGGGATCATCATGAGAGAATAGTTTCATCCGGAGATGGTAGGCCCACGAATGCTAAGAGGCTATTGAAATCGCCACCCACGAAATGGGAAGAAGAAGTGTTGGTGAGAGGCTGGTGGTGGTTAAGACCGATCTGGTTACTGACCAGTGCTCAGGTGTTTCCTGGTAGATAAACTCATGATGGACGAGCTAGGAAGGGAAGCACAGGTGGATGCTTAGGGAAACCATTGTGGTAGGGTGTGCCTGCAAACGATTCCATCATTAAGACCGTAGAATAGGAGACATGATAGGAAATAAAGAAAAAGAAAAAAACAAAACGGTTACGTCCAGGGTAGGAAGGACCCTCTTTCCTAACATAGTGGAGGTGTTTGCACGTCTTCCGATGGGTGAGGTCACTGAAGCCCTAGAGTTCTCAAGTGGGAACAGGTGGGGAACCAAGCTACATCAGAACAACTCCATCTGTGTTCTACTCTTTATACTGGGTTTGAATGGAATATAGACAGTCCCTGACTTAGAATCGTTCAGCTTAATGACTTTTTGACTTTTCCATGGTGTAAAAGTGATAGGATTTCAGTAGAAACCAGATTTCACATTTTGTTTTGTTTTGTTTTTGTTGTTGTTTTGCAGTACTGAGGATTGAACGCAGGGGCATTCTACCTCCAGACTTATTTTTTATTCTTTATTTTGAAGCAGGGTCTCACTAAGTTGTGAAGGGCCTCACTAAGTAGCTGAGGCTGGCTGCGAACTTGCGATCCTCCTGTCTCAGCCTCCCAGAGACTTCACATTTTGAATTTCGGTCTTTTCCCAGGCTACCAATATGCAGGACGATACTCTCTAGCAATGCTCAGCTGTAGGCTAAGTGTTCTGAGTTTGCTCAAGTTCGGCTAGGATCATGGGTAGGTTAGGACATGGTAAATGCATTTTCAACTTAGGATATTTTCAACGTACAATGGGTTTCCTGGGACATAACCCCACCATAATTCAAGGAGCATTCACACCGGGTTTAGTGAAAGTGCTCTGTGGCTTATAATGTTTAAAATTCACTGTTGTACATTAGAGAAAAGACAGCCTTTCCACAAATGGGGCTGGGAAAACTGGATATCCATAAGGAGGAGAATGAAACTGCACAACGCAAAATGTATCAAAGACCTAGAAATTAGACCAGAAACTTTCAATTACCAGAGGAAAACATAGGAAAAACTCTCCAACATATAGTCACAGGTAAAGACTTCCTCAATGAGACCCTGAAGATCAGGAAACAAAACTAAGAATCAACAAAGGAGATGACATCAAATTAAAAAAACCTTCTGAGATCAGTGTGGTGGCGCACGCTTGTAATCACAGTGCTTGGGAGTCTGAGACAGGAGGATCGCAGGTTCGAGCACAGCCTCAGGAAATAGTGAGACTCTCATTAACCTAGTGAGATCCTGTTTCAAAATAAAAATTTAAAAAATAATAGGGCTGGGCGTGTAGCTTGGAGGTAGAATGCCCTTGGGTTCAATCCCCAGTACCGCATAAAAAAAAAAACACACAAAAAAACACTTCTGCACAGCAACGGAAACAATCAAGAGTGTGAAGACAGCCTACGGAATGGGAGAAAATCCTTGCCAGCTCCTCTTCTGACAGGACTAATATCCAGAATATATTTTTTATATATAATACATGTAATATATATATATATATATATATATATATATAGACATCAAGAAACCAAATAATTCAATCAATAAATGTGCAATTGAACTAAATAGACACTTCTCAAAAGCAAAAATAACAACTGGGCCTGTTGCCACACGCCTTTAATTCTAATACTTGGGAGGCTAAGTCAAGAGGATGGCAAGAGGCCGGGCGTGGTGGCGCACGCTTGTAATCCTAGTACTTGGGAGGCGGAGACCAGAGGATCCAGGTTCGTGGCCAGCCTCAGCTACTTAGTGAGGCCCTCCACAACTTTGTGAGACCCGGTTTCAAAATAAAGTATAAAAAATAGGGCCGGGGTGTAGCTTGGAGGTAGAATGCCCCTGGGTTCAATCCCTGGTACTGCAAAAAAAAAAAAAAAGAGGATGGCAAGTTTGAGGCCATCCTCAGCAACTTAGCAAGAGCCCATTTCAAAATAAAGAATAAGAAGGGCTGTGGTGTAGCCCGGAACTAGAGTGTCCCTGGGCTTATTCCCCACTACCACACACAAAAAAGAAGAAATACCAATGGCCCACATACATATGAAAAAATGGTCAACATCTTTAGCAATCAAGGAAATGCGAATTAAAAATATACTGAGATTCCATCTCCAAATAGAATGGCATTCATCAAGAATATAAACAATAATAAATGCTGGCGAGGATGAGGGGGGAAAGGAACTTATCTTTTGTTGGTGGAATTGTATATTAGTACAAACACTAGGGAGTTCTGTGTGGAGGTTCCTCAAAAGACTAGGAATGGAACCACCATATGACCCAGCTGGAGCACCCCTTGGCATCTTTTCATAACAAAGAATACCATAGTGATATATGCATAACCATACACATAGCTTGCACACTTCACAATAGCCAAGTTCTTGAACTAACCTAGGTGTCTATCAACAGATGAGTGGATAAAGAAACTGTTGTGTATACACACAATGGATTTTTTTTTTTGCAGTACCGGGGATTGAACCCAGGGGCATTCTACCTGGGGGCTACACCCCAGCCCTATTTTTTATTCTTTATTTTGAAACAGGGTCTCACTAAGTTGCAGAGGGCCTCATTAAGTAGCTGAGGCTGGCCACAAACCCAGATCCTCTGGTCTCAGCCTCCCAAGTACTGGGATTACAAGCATGCACCACCACGCCCGGCACAATGGAATTTTATTCAGCCTTAAAGAAGAACACAATGATGTCACTTGCGGGAAAATGTATGGAACTGGAACATCATGCTAAGTGATTGTCTCTGTCAACATTCTCACTGCTATAATCCAGAACAACTGACCACACAACTTAGAGGAAGGAAGATTTATTGGCTCACAGTTTTTGGAAACTTCAGGTTCAGTCCATATGAGGCCAGGGTCTGCGGATCTCAGGGAATGGTGGTGGGGAGCAGAGAGATGGAGAGAACAAGGTTCCGCTCTCACATCTTGGAGGCTGCCAGCAAGGCAGCAAACAAGGGGCTTAAAAGACAAAAGCAGTTACTCAGGCCACACCCCCAGGGACCCACCTTCTCCAGCCACACCCCACCTGCCTAGGCTACCACCCAGTAAATCCATTACAATGGCTTTATCTACAGATGAGATAACAATCCTCATGACTCAGTTATATCCAATCTGAACATTAATACATGAGCTCTTCAGGGGACATCTGTATCTAACCATAACTGTGATATCAGAAAATCTAGGCCTACGTGTTTTCTCTCGTATGTGGAAGGTACAGAGAAAAAAGGACAGAAAATGGACCCCATGAAAATGAGAGACACCTGTAGAGTAGTGGAGGGGAGAGAGAAGGGAAAGGAAAGAGACCAGATAATATTATGTGCATGTATGAGTGGACCACTGTGACTCTCACTGCCATGTATGGGGAGGAAAAGGGAGTTATGGGGAAGGAAAGAGACCAAGTAATGTTTTGAACATATATGATTTTCTCACTATGAATCCCACTATCATGTATGTTTACAGTGCACCAATAAAAATTAATAAATTAAAAAAAATTAATTGTTGTGGTCAGGTATGGTAGTGCATGCCTGTCATCCCAGTACTTGGGAGGCTGAGACAGGAGGATTGCAGGTTCGAGGCCAACCTATTCTCAGCATTTTACCGAGATTGCATTTCAAAATAAAAAATAAAAAGTTCTGGGGGTATAACTCAGCAGTAGAATGCCACGGGTTCAATCCTCAGTACCCCCCCAAAAAAAATGTCACTGTTGGGGATGACAGGTTGTGTATTGGTCAGGGTTTTTAGATGCATACAACCAAATTGCCTCCAGTTGGTTTAGGCAGAGAGGGATATTGGGGGACCAAGTTCTCAGAATCATGGATGGGGCAAGATGTGGGCTTTAGGCTGAGCGTCCCAAGTGACTCCCATGATGGCACAGTAGAATCGTCCCATTAAGGGGCTGGTTACTGTGACCAGGGTCAGGAGGCTGGGGAACCAGGAAGTCCCCTCCCCTGCTGCTGCTCACAGCCACACCAGCTCTGACATGTCCCCTGATTGCAGAATGATGCCCCATTCTACCACACACTCCGTTCCCCTCCGTTCCCTACAGAGCCTTGCCGGAGCCATGTGCTTGGCAGAGCCCAGAGCGCTCGACCACATCCCAGCACCAGGAGGCCAGCAAATGAGGCCATCGGTTTACTTTTGCACTCTGCATTGGAAAAAACAGGATTATCCTGCAAGACGCTGTCAAAGTGTGGGGAACACAGTCGGAAGATTTGAGGCACACACAAATGACAGGTGTCCACCTCAGGGAGACACATATTTTTAAAAGTAGGGCATAGAGGATGAAATTTATATGTGTGTGTGTGTGTGTGTGTGGTACTAGGGATTGAACCTAGGGTCGTCCTACCTCTGAGCTACACCCCCAGCCCATGTGTGTGTGTGTGTGTGTGTGTGTGTGTGTGTGTGTGTGGTATTGGAGATTGAACGCAGGGGCTTTCTACCTCTGAGTTACACCCCTAGCCCTATTTTTTTTTTAATTTTGAAATAGTATCTCACTAGGTTGATGAACCTGTGATCCTCCTGTTTCAGCCTCCCAAGTACTGGGATTGCAGGCATGGGCCACCATGTCTGGCGCCCCAGCCCTTTTTTTATTGTCTAGTTTGAAACAGGGTCTCACTAAATTGTTGAGAGCCTCCCTAATTTGCTGAGGCTGACCTCAAACCTGTGATCTTCCTGTCTCAGCCTCCCAAGTACTGGGATTACAGGCTTGTGCCACCATGCCCAGTTGAAATTTGCTGGGTTTTTTTCTTTGTGGTGATAGAGATTGAACCCAGGGGGTTTCTACCTCTGAGCTACACCCCCAGCCCTATTTTATTGTTTATTTTGAAACAGGATCTCACTAAGTTGCTGAGAGCCTCACTAAATTGCTGAGGCTGGCTTCCAACCTGCAATCCTCCTGTCTCAGCCTCTCAAGCATTGGGATTACAGGCTTGCGCCACCACACCCAGCAAAATTTGCATTTTTAAAATATCATTTTGATGAAACCATTTGGTTTTCAGCCAAGGCCAATCCTAATGACTTTGCATGACATCCTGAGACTGCTGGTTTCTTTAGTTAGCTTCGTGTTTTATTTTGACAAGTTTCCTGAGTCTAAGTTAGTGGCTCATTAACTTTTATGCTCCATCTCAAATCATTTTTCACTTCTATGGCGTGACCTGTCTTGGTTCCTCTTTCATGGGTCATCCTTAAACAGTGTTTAAGACCACCTGCTACTGCAGACCCTAATAATGTAGCAGTCGGCCATAAGCCTCAGCCCTGTGCAATGTTATTGTTATTTGTGATTTCCCACAATGCTTAGCATACAAGCAAATGTTTATCAAAGCTTCCTCCAAACCAATAATTCTGTCTCCAGGACCTTAAATGTGGTTGGGCTGGAATTTCCTGTTACCATGGAATACAGCATTTGCAATTATTGAATCATGTGTCGCTAAAATGAAGTATCAGTGTGGCGACAATGATATGTGCCACCGATCCCCCTTTGAGGAGGGACTTGCTGCCGGGCTGCTGGGAATTGTGACCACAGCGGGGGCCACAGCTGCAGAGAGCTACCTGGCCCACAGTCTCAGCTATTCCCACGGACACCCACATCCAGTGACAGATAGTGGGGAGAGGCAAGGGCGTGACCATCTCAGGACACCTCCAGTGTTCCCCAGGGGGTGGGCTGAGCCTGTACCTCCTCTCCACGTCCCCCTGTACCCACTTGCTTCTCCATTCCACAGGCACTGATCATGGGACTATGGGATGTCCCTTAATAAGCCTCCTGCGTGCTAAACTCTGTGTCAAGGTCTACTTCCTGGAGACCCAACCTGCAAGAATTAGCATCTGCAGAAAGCACACAGACTTGCCCAGCTCAGCACGTTCCAAGCGGAGGCTCCGCCCTCCTGGACATCAACTTTGCCCAGGAATGTGCAGCCGCCCATGACTCTCCACCAGGTCATGTCTGCTGCCTGGTGCTTAGAAATAGTTTCATCCACTTAAAAAACACAGTTTATTTTTACACTATTTTTTTAATCTGGAAAAAAATGAACTCTAGTTAATGATACACATGGTAAAATATTTAGGAGAAAGTAAGGATGTCTGCATTTTTCTTTGAAATGCACCAAAAATAGGACAGATTGAGGGATGGGTAGACAGATGCAAAGATGGATAAAAATGTGATAAAATAGTACAGCCATCCTTCAGTATCTGTGGGACCCCAGGACCCACCTCCGATACCCAAATCTGAGGCTACTCAAGTCCCTTGTACAGAAGGAATGGTGCCTCATTTGCATATAATCTACACCACCCTGTATACTTCAAATGATTTCTAAATGCTATGTAAATACTTGTTATGCTGTACTGTTTACGGAATAATGACAGGGGGAAATGTCTGTACATATTCAATACAGGCACAACATTTTTCCAGATCTGTTCAGTCCTGATTGAGTCCCCAGGTGCAGAACCCAGGGCTGGGGAGGGCAGAATCTACTGTAAAATGGAGACTCCAGGTAGCCGGCATTGAGTGAGTGTTCACTGGAAACTTCTCTCGGGTTTGCTGTTTTAAATTTTTTAAATTACAAAATATTGGAAAAATAACTAGGTATAAATGCCCTTGGAAGGGCAAACTGAGAATCTTTTACGAATTTATTTCAGAGATAAGGTTAAACCTAACTAGCACTGGAGATTACATCAGTGCGACTTTCCTGGTGTACTGAATCCTTCATTTATTTGACAAACATTTATTGAGTGTGTACTATGAGCACATATAGATACAGTAAGAGATACAGGGAGGATAAAGAAATATAAAAGCTCTATTCTGCAAGTTTATTATAGTACAGGAAAGGTTAAATAATAATAGTTCGCATCACATCATCCTAAACTTTTTGCGGGGGGTTGTGGGGATTAAACCCAGGGGCATTCTATCTCTGAGCTAGTCCTTTTTAATTTCTGTTTGGGGACAGTGTCTTGCTAGGTTGCTGAGAGTCTCACTAAGTTGCTGAGGCTGGCCTGGAACCTGTGATCCTCCTGTCTCAGCCTTCCAAGTACTGGGATTACAGGCATGAACCACCATGCTCGGCCATCCTAAATTTTTAAAGTGCATTTATTAGTTCTATGATACAGATGTTTCCAGCAATGGATAATAATAGTAACGATAGCAAGCTGGGCATGGTGGCGCACACCTGTAATCCCAGGACTTAGGAGGCTGAGACAGGAGGATTGCAGGTTCGAGGACAGCCTCAGCAACGTAGCAAGACTCTCAGCAACCTAGTGAGACCCTGTCTCAAAACAAAAAATAAGAAAGGTCTGGGGGTGTAGCAATCCCTAGTACCACAAAAAACAATATGATAGCAGTTACTGATGCAATGTTGGTCATGTCCCGGCAATGTCCCACGGGCTCCACATATTGTGACACACCTCTTCCTTACACTTGTGTGGCCACGAGTTGTGCCCACAGCCGTGCAACAAAAGGGAATGTGATCGACCGGTGTGTTGACTGCTGTCCTCTGTAATCCGTCACCAGATTTCTGAGCCACTGGTGGGACCCTCAGGGACAGTAAGGCAGGCCCACATCCAGGAGACATGAGACTCTTCTGACAGCCATAGCTGTCTCCCACCTCCCTCATGGCCTCGCCAACCTCTCTCCACCCTTCCTTCCATCTCTCCCTCACAGGGACAAGACCCGCAGCATACACAGTCCAGTGGCTGTCCCAGCCTCCCCAGGTCCCCTTTGTCATTTCCCCTAATAAGATTTTTGCACATTTGATCCTGTCTTGACGTCTATATCTCAGAGGACCCAGAGGAACACACTCCTGTCTTGAGAATGGTCCTACTGTGATCTCCACTTTCCAAATGAGGAAAGCAAACACGAGGTTGCAACGCTGAGCTGTAATTCTGACCTGTGTTTCTGGCAGCACCTCACTTCCTGGGAGGATGATACCCTCGGGCAGGTTTTGAATGGTATGAATTGGACAAATGACATCTAGAGGTTTGCACTAATAATAGTAATAATATTGACAACTCATATTAATGGTGCAGGGGTGGTGCTGAAGTACACCACACAGCTCATGCAATTTAATCTGCAAAACAACTATGTGGGTGGGGGGTGGGCATTCATTCTGATTCTCTCTCTCTCTCTCTCTCTCTCTCTCTCTCTGCAGTACTGGGGATGGAACCCAGGACCTCGGGCATGCTAGGCAAGCTCTCTACCACTGAGCTACACCTCGAGGCCCTATTATCTCCATTTTTAGAAGTCAGGCAGCTGAGGCTTAGAGAGGTTCTAGAACATCTCCAGGTCACATGCCAAATGCTGCTGAAAGGCAGAACTGGGTCCTCTCCCATGACTACTTCGGAGCCCCACTCTTGACCCAAGTTATGCTGCTACACTCCTACCAAGAGACCCGGCATTGGAAGTGGCACGATTCACAACAGCCAAGTTATGGAACCAGCCTAGGTGCCCATCAGCAGATGAATGCATAAAGAAAACGTGCTCTACGCCGGGCGTGGTGGCGCACGCTTGTAATCCCAGTACTTTGGGAGGCAGAGACCGGAGGATCCGGGTTCGCGGCCAGCCTCAGCTCTCTCTCTCTCTCTCTCTCTCTCTCTCTCTCTCTTTACTTAGTGAGGCCCTCCGCAACTTCGTGAGACCCGATTTCAAAATAAAGTATAAAAAATAGGGCCGGGGGCGTAGCGCGGAGGTAACGCCCTTGCGTTCACTCCCCGGTACCGCAAAAAAAAAAAGAAAGAAAACATGCTCTATGCACACAATGGTGCTTTACTCATCCATAAAGAAGAAAAAAATTATGTCACTTATAGGAAAAATGGATGGATGGAACTGGAGACCATCATGCTCAGTGAGATGAGCCAGACGCAGAAAATCCAGGGTCGCGTGTTTTCTCTCATATATGGAAGCGAGAGAGGAAAAAGAAAAGAAAAGGGAGCTCGAGTGGATGAGGGGAGAGGGCAGTCGAGCAGTGGAAGGGGACCGGGAGAGGGAGGAGGGGTGGGAAAGGGAGATATGGGGAAGGAAACAGAGCGAATCATGTTATGTGCATATACGAATTATCACTGTGACTCTCGCTACCATGTACAATTACAATGCACCAATTAAAAATTATTGTAAAAAAGAGAGATATGGTATGTAAGCCAGACAATGGCATATTCCTGTAATACCAACTACTCAGGAGGCTAAGGCAGAAGGATCACACATTCAAGATCAGCCTGGGCAACTTAGTGAGACCCTGTCTCAAAAATAATTCTTTTTATTATTTTTATTTTTATTGGGGGGTACTGAGTATTGAACCCAGGGGCATTCTACCTCTGAGCTACACCCACCCCTCCAGCTCTTTTTATTTTTCATTTTGAAACATGGTCTTACTAAGTTGCTGAAGGCCTCGCCAAGTTGCTGAGTTTGGCCATGAACCTGCGATCCTCCTGTCTCAGCCTCCCAAATACTAGGATTACTAGAGTGCATCACCAAGGCCGGCTAAATAAAACAAAGAAAAGACACTTTTTAAAAAGGGCTGGGAATGTAGCTCAGTGGTAGAGCACTTGCCTCATAGGCACCAGGCCCTGGGTTTGATCTCCAGCACCAGGAGAAAAAATAAATAAAAAAAATTTAAAAAGCAGAGCTAGATCCAGTATTTGAAAGCCCTGAGCTTTCACAAGGCAAATGGTGCCAAGAAGAACAGGGCTGAAGTTGTATTCAACTTGCACAGTCATGTGACTCGTTCGGAGCAGAGCTTGAACTCAAGCGCAGTCTAACAGGCTTGGGGGACTGGGGAGGCTCCGGTGAGAGTCACAGCCACAGAAACCTGGTGCTTGAGGGGCACAGAAGATGTTGAGAAAGACTGTGGCCTCCCCCAAATAAGCTGCCTGGCCTGCCATGTCCCCTGGAGACTAGACTTGGTTGTCCCACAGTTTTTCTGCAGGTTCAGGGCCGGGTGTGTTAACCTCGTCTTGTATTATGATGCTCTGACACCTGGGGCTGCCCCTCTAAGGGACAATTCCTGGAGATTATAATAAACGACTCACCTGTGAGCGTGCATTCACGTGCAAGCCGCCTAGCCCAGAGCCCACACCCACACCTCCACGGCCATGGCCCTCAGTCCCCCGGAGCCAGGTACTAGACCAGGGACAGCCCTGTCTTCGTCTGTTTGTGTTGCTAGAACAAAGTACCACAGACCGAGTGATTTATAAACAGTAGACACTTATTTCTCACAGTTCTGAGGCTGGGAAGTCGGATCAGCGGGCTGGCAGCTCTGTGTCTTGTGTGGGCTGCTCTGTTTCTAAGATGGCGCTCGATGCTGCGACCCCACCTGGTGCAGGGATGGAAGGGGCCAGCTCGCTCTCTCAATACCACTCACGGCCATATCACCTCCTAAAACTCACTCCTTTTATTTTGAAACAGGGTCTCTCTAAGTTGCTGAGAGTCTCACTAAGTTGCTGAGACTGGCCTCTAACCTGCAATCCTCCTCTCTCAGCCTAAAAGCCCTTCCTCTTAACATTCTTGTATTGAGGATTATGTTTCAACATGAATTTTGGAGGGACATAGAGCAGCCCCTACGTCCCAGAGCTCTCTAGAACCATTTAAACTAGTCAGTCTTCAGCCTCCTTTGCCTGCTGTGCCTGTTCCTTCCTGTAGAAGCCACAACAAAGACTCCACCAGCTCCCCACTCACCCTCTGCCCCCACAGTCCCTGGTGCTGCCCCCTGTGGCCCCCTGTGGTACCACATGCCTGCTCCTCTTGGGATCCGAGTGTCTTTGTTTTATGTTGCTATAACAGAACACCTGACACTTGGGTAATTTATAAAGCAAAGAGTTTCATTTAGTTCACAGTTCTGGTGGGAGACTGGAGGTCCGAGATCAGGGGTCGCACCTGCTTGGCTGCTGGCAATGCCTCATGGGAGATGAGCAAGTGGAGGGATGCAAAGAGAGGAGGGGACAAGGGGACCAGATGCTCTGTAACAACCTGCTGTTGGGATACCTAACCCACTCTCATGGGAATCCTTTCATGAGGGCAGAGAGCCCATGACCCCAGCTGCCTCTTAAAGGCACCACCACCCCTCAGTATACCATTACCTTGGGAATCAAATCTCAACATCAGTTTCGTTGGGGATAAACCACACTCACACTCACACTCGTCTTTTCAGTGGCTCTCGTCTCCTGATCTGTGGGCCTTGCCATGCCTAAACAATAACAAAACCTATGTTTTTAACGGGTCAGTGGAGTGCAAGCATCTCTTGGTGTCTAGCCTTTCTGAGTCATTGTTTGCAACTTGTTAAGCTCTTAAAACAGCAAGAATGCCAAGAATGTTTTCCCTCCAGCATTTGGTTCCTGTGATCTCCCATGCGCGATGAACAGAAAATAACAACGTAAGAGTGGGTGAGCAAAGCAGCCCTGTTGGGGCCCCACTGGATCCCCCAGCCTGGGCCCTAACGCTGCTGGGAGTGTTGACTGTTAATTGGTCCCTATCCCCAGGAGATTCTCAGCCAGGTGGGAACGGCCACAGTCTATGCTAGGGGTGCAAAAAGGCAGCCCCTTTGCCTCAATGCAGGGCCAGACCTCCGTGCAAATCTACCCCTGGAGATGGAGATAGCTTCCTGCCGAGGTCACGCCCCCTCCTGCCTGCCCCGCTTGTCTTCTCCTTAGGGCTTTCCCGGAAATCATCTGCGTGAGGATCCCCACCTCGGGCTCTGAGTGACCCCACAGTGGCCCTGGTTATTACAGGTGTGCCTCAGATGAAAGCAAGAGTGACTGTTTCCTAGTTACACTTCACACCAAAACTAAAGGATCTAACGTCAGCTCCTGCCGCAACAACTTAAAATTCAGAGATGCAATTCTTGTTACATATCACCAGTGTTTTCTTCAGAAAAACTGAACTAATTAGATTTTACTTAATTTCTCACAGTTATAGAGCTATTTTAATTAGGATTACATTAAAGCTGTATATTAAATCAAGGAGTATTTTTAATCTTTGCTGTTGTTGTTTCTGTGGTACTAAAGATTGAACCCAGGGGCGTTCTATCTCTGAGCTACACCCCCAGCCCTTTTTACTTTTTCATTTTGAAACAGGGTCTCACTAGATCCCTGGGGGTTTTGCTAAGTTGCTGAGGCTCAAAGCTGTGATCCTCCTGTCTCAGTCTCCCAAGTATTGGGAATACAGGCATGCACCACCACACCTGGCTATTTTCATTGTTAGTATTTCTAATATACCAACTAGGGGATCTTTCTCCATTTATTTAAATCTTTCTTCTACAAGGATTACATAATTTTGAATGGCTCTTATGTTTATTGAATTACATAAGTCTCATCTATTTAATTTTTGTAGCTATTATGATGGGGGAAGATAATGAGTCTCTATTCCATTACTGAGGTTAAGTAATGCAGTTGATTGTTCTGTTTATTAATAACATCCTTTAATTTGGCTGAACTCGATTAGTTCCTCAAAGAAATGTTTTGTTGATTTTCATCAAACATTATGGTATATAATCACATCATAAAAACAATAACAATGCCTTAAAGTTTTATAACTCTGAAAGTAATAAGTATTAATTTAGAAGGGTTGGGAGATACTGCAACACCATCATCCTGGCTCCCTGCTGTAGTTTGGATCTTAAGTGCCCCCATAGGCTCATGTGTTAAAGTCTTGGTCTTGGTTTGGCTTATTAGGAGAGATAGAGGAACTTTTAAAAGGTGGGGCATAAGGAGAGGTCTTTAGGTCACTGGGACACGCCCTCTGAGGGAATTATGGGACCCAGTCTCCTCTTCGTTTTGTGTTTGTTTGTTTGTTTGTTTCCTGGACATGAAGTAAGTGGTTTTCCTCTGTCATGTGCCCCCCGCCATGATGTCCCACCTCACCACAGCCCAAAACAATGGGGCTAATTGATCATGGACTGAAAAGCCCCAAAACATGGGCCAAAGTAAACCTTTTCTTTTTATCATTTGATTATCTCAGGCATTTTTTGATAGTGATGGAAAGCTGACTAATACTAACACATGACCTCACCATTGTTGCAACCTTTTTTTTTTTTTGGTACTGGGGATTGAACCCAGTGGCTTTCTACCTCTGGGTAACACCCTTGGTCTGGCCCTATTTTATTTTTTATTTGGAAACAGGGTCTCGCTAAGTTGCTGAGGCTGGTCTTGAACCTGCGATCCTCCTGTCTCAGCCTCCCAAGTACTGGGATTACACCCGCATGCCACTGTGCCCAACTAATAACTACCATTTATTGCATGTGATATGGAAACACTTCTCTTAAATCTTTATTTATATGATTTCAATGATTCTTTATAATACCATTATGAGATGGGCACTCTAATAATCTCCATTTTACAGATGTGTAAACTGAGCCTCAAAGAGGTTAAGTAACACTGACTATAAGTTGTATGTATACACACACACACACACACACACACACACAGGATAAATTATAGAACTTGGCTTTTAACCCAGCTCTACATGAGCCCAAAGCCTATACATGTAATAGCAGCAAAAAAAAGAAAGAAAGAAAAACTGTAGCTGGGCGTGGTGGTGCATGCTTGTAATCCCAGTACTTGGGAGGCTGAGACAGGAGGATTGCTGGTTTGTGGCCAGCTTCAGCAATGTGAGTGAGGCCCTCCGCAACTTAGCGAGACCCTGTTTCAAAAATAAAACAATAAAATAGGGCTGGGGGTGTAGCTCGGAGGTTGAATCCCCAGTATCACAAAAAATAATAATAATAAAGAAATACCTGAGAATTAATTAGACTTGATAAACATGAAGAACTAGTCAAAGAAAATTAAAATACTTCAGGGGAAAACTAAAGGCTCTGAGAAGTCAACCAAGGAGCCAAGGAGCGCTGTCTCTTCCTCATCTCAACTGATTTCATAAGTGATCAACAGTTTGTCACTGTTGGATTAATCTGCATTTTTATTACTGAGAAGTTTCAACATTCTCAAATTAATGACATAGCTTTTCCATCCTGTGGCTTTTCATGGTTGTTTTTCTTTTCTATTTATAACTTCTGATCTTATCCCGGGGATAGTAGAGTTTTTATTGATTTATTTGAATTAATTGTAAGCTGAGCATAGTGTCTTTTATCAATTCCCTAGCAAATGTTAAACCATCCTTTTAATTTGGCTTTTACTTGCTTATGGCATGTACCAATGTACGGATGCCTTAATTTTTATATGAGTAATCGACCTTTTCCTCTTGATTTTATTTTATTTATTTATTTGGTGTGAAGGGTTGCTGGGAATAATCGTCCTCTCTGGATGTCAGACAGTTTCATGCCTGTGTTTACATCTAGTTTTATCACTTATTCACTTTTACAGTATTTCTGAGACGTTTTGAGTGGAAGAGTGTGAGAGAGAGCAGTGATGTATTCAGCTGGCTAAGACGGTCACTTCATAAAGACCAGGCTTTTTGTTTTTTTAATCAAAAAATCTTCAGAGATATTTAGCTTACAATAAAAACACATAGCCTCTCTTTGGGAAACTATTCCATCCTCTTTTAACACGAAGGAATTTTTGTTGTATTCTGACTTATTTTCAATTTTTTATTTTTCCTTACTCTTTGATCAGTGCATTGTAATTGTCCATATGGGATTCATAGTGATGTGTTCGTGTTGACGACTCCTTCTTGAACAGATTCTGCAGTGAGTTTCTGCAGTGAGTCGGTCTAAGATCAGTTATACTCTGCTGGGTAAGCTGTGAGCCGAGCTGGCGTTGACTTTTCGTCTTGAGGATTGAGCTATGCCCTGGAGGAACAGACCGGAAGCCATGGCTTACCACCCAATTTACTCAGTCAACTTTAACAGTGGCTTTAACTTGAGAGACCATTACCTCCTTTTTTAACTTTATAAAAATGAAGATATGATTCCCACACCATAAAACTCACCCTTTTGTTGTGGGGATACTGGGGGATTGAACCCAGGGGCATTCTACATCAGAGCTACACCCTCATTATCCCTCTTGATGTTTTATTTTGAAACAGGGTCTTGCCAAGTTAACTGTGCATTGGCCTCGAACCTGTGATCCTCCTGTCTCAACCTCCAGAATACTGGGATTACTGGCATGAGCCACTGCGCTCAGCAAAATTCACCTTTTTAAAACATACAATTCAATGATTTTCAGCATAGACACAACGCTGTGTAACCATCACCACCTCCTAACCCCAGAACACTGCCATCGCCCCAATGAGAAGCCCCGTAACCACTGTAGGCATTTCCTCAGTCATCTTTTTTTCTCAGCCACGAGCAATTACTAATCCACTATGTAACGCTATGATTTTACCTATTCTAAACATTTTATATAAATAGAATCACACAATATGCAGCCTTGTGTGTCTGTCTTCTTTCAGTTAGCATTCAGGGTTCATCCATCCAATCTCTATCAGTCCTTCATTTCTTTTTATAGCTAAATGACGATTAACCCTATGGCTCTACGGTATTATGTTTGTGTATTCATCAAGTGATGGACACTGGGTCATTCCCACCTTTTGGCTGTTAGGAACAGCGCTGCCGTGAGCGTTAGGTGTGGCCATGGGCTTAGCCACTCCTCCCCTGGGGTTCATCCTGGGCCTGACCCTAGCTGTGTCTAGTCAGGCCTCTTCCCCATGGCTAGGGAAAGTCACTCAACCCACAGCCTGGACGAGGCCACTGCAGACAAGCTGGGCGCTGTCTGGATAATGCCTGGACTCCAGCACCTGTGCCTCTGTTTCCCCAACGTGGGCTGTGACTCTGCAGCAGGGCTGATGCTGGATGCAGTGCATAGAATCCCCAGAGACCTCCTCAAGCCTCTGCCTCCAGTCCCCAGAACTCCGCCCTGTGGGCAGAGCACACAAGCCTGACAGCTGGGAGGGCCTGTCATTTTACATCCCTGAGCAAGTGGCCCAACCTGTTTATCCAGAAGAGGATTCCAGCAGGAAGCAGGTGAGATTGTTTTCTCAGCGGGAGGGGCGCAATGCAAGGTTGTGCGCGTGGCTGTGCCCCAGGCCCCACTGCTGTGCGCTGGTGTTTGTTCTCACCTGCGGGTCTGGTCTGCTTCCTCCTTTGCCTAACGATGGCGTGGCGTGGCATGGTTTCCATGGGAGGAACACAGTCGCCGGGGAGCAATGCCGCGGTGCACAACGCCCTTGGGTTGGTTAGAATCGCCTCAACACTCCTGGAGGAAATAGAGGAGAGGCAGCAGCGGGGAGAGGCCTCCTTTCTGAGGCAGTGAGAACTTCCTTGTGCACGCTCAGAGCTTGCAGGAACCACGTCCACTGTTTCCTCCCAGCCACTGGGTGAGGGGGCTGGGCAGGACCTACCGTCCACAGTCTACACAAGAGCAAGTAGAGGCCCAGGGAGGCTCCATCACACACCCTAAGTCACAAAACCAGCTGACCAATGGAGCCGGGCATGCGCCCGGACCCGGCCATTGCTTTTCCTCTACCAAGAGCCATTTACCTGCTCCGGGTCTGCCATGTCGTAATAGAATTGCTTCACAAGAGAAGGTCCTGTTCCCTTCTCTTTCCTCCTGGAAGATCTAGTTCTACCCTGGCCTCTGGCTTCTCTCCTGGGCCCTTCTTCTTGCACCTGCGTGTTCTGATTCCCCGTCTTCCCTGCTTCTGCTGGTGTGATGTGGTCGGAAGAGCCCTGCCCTCCTCGCTCATCCTCTGAAGGAATTCTCTCTAAAACACGTGGCTCCAGACCCACAGGGATATTGGGAGTGTCCAGTGCTGACATGTTAAAAGTGAGAGTAAGGCTGGGCGTGGTGGCGCACGCTTGTAATCCCAGTACTTTGGGAGGCGGAGACCAGAGGATCTGGGTTCGCAGCCAGCCTCAGCTCTCTCTCTCTCTCTCTCTCTCTCTCTCTCTCTTTCTCTCTCTCTCTCTCTCTCTTCTCTCTCTCTCTCTCTCCCTAGTGAGGCCCTCCGAACTTCGTGAGACCCGGTTTCAAAATAAAGTATAAAAAAAAGTAGGGCCGGGGGTGTAGCGCGGAGGTAAAACGCCCCTGGGTTCAATCCCCGGTACTGCAAAAAAAAATAGTGAGAGTAAGCAGGGGGTTCAAATCAAAAGTGCTTTGTCTATGCTGTGAAGTTGAAGCCCTCCTTCTCACAGTATGAAACTTTAGAGCAGAAAGGATTTTGAAAGATCAACTATTTTTTTAATATACATATATTTGGAGGTGGGGGGTTAGCTCATGGTGGAACATTTGCCTAGCATGTGAGAGGCTCTGGCTTCAATCCCCAGTACCACCACCACACCCCCCCCCCACACACACGTATTTGTATTTGAGGACAACTGCCTGAAATAAATACATCAAATGTTAGCAGTAACTTTGAAGGCTACCTCAAGGTAGCAGGATTTTAGATGTTTTTAATTTTCTTCTTCAAGTTTTGTTGTATTCTCTATAATGAACATTTATTATTTCTACAATCAAGGAAAAAAAAACCTAACATCCAGCCAGGCGAGGTGGTGCACGCTTGTAATCCCAATACTTGGGAGGCTGAGACCAGAGGATCCCGGTTCGTGGCCAGCCTCAGCTACTTAGTGAGGCCCTCCGCAACTTAGTGAGACCCTGTTTCCAAATAAAGAATAAAAAATAGGGCTGGGGGTATAGATCGGAGATAGAATGCCCCTGGGTTCAATCCCCAGTACTGCAAAAAAAACCCTAACTTCCAATATTTTAACACCAACAACCCCAACCTCCAATGAAACAGAACTTGGAGAGAACATGCCAGTCCGAGGTCACGTGATGTTTTCTCTTTCTTTGTTTTTGGTCTGTTTTTTAACCAGTGGACCTGGCTGAGTCCAGATCTCAAGGCTCCCTCTGTGCCCATGGCTTTTCCCTGGCGCCATGCCTTAGAGAATGGTCGAGCTTTTCTTCTCTTACTTGGGCAGCAGTTGGGGGTTGGTTGTTTATCTGTACCTAGTGAGGTGCCCATGTGACACCAACATGACAATGAACAGGAAGTTTGAGAGACACAAACTGAAACAAAGAAATGCTCTTTTGCTTCTGTTTTTGTTTGTGGTACTAGGGATTGAACCCAGGGGCATTCTACCTCTGAGCTACACCCCCAGCTTCTTGTTGGAAGCAGACAATTATCCCGACAGAATAACTTTCAGTCATTACATTGGTCAGTTTTCCATTACCATAATGAACTACCTGAGGCTGGGTAATTTTTTAAAGAAAAGAGGATGGGCGTGGTGGTGCAATTTGTAATCCCAGTACTTGGGAGGCTGAGACAGGAGAATTGCAGGTTGGCAGCTAGCCTCAGCTACTTAGTGAGGCCCTCCACAACTTAGTGAGACCGGTTCAAAATAAAGAATAAAAAATAGGGCTGGGGGTGTAGCTCAGAGGTAGAATGCCCTGCGTTCAATCCCCAGTACCGCAAAAGAAAGAAAGAAAGAAAGAAAGAAAGAAAGAAAGAAAGAAAGAAAGAAAGAAA
>PVJS01028223.1:0-25669 GCA_004027185.1 Glis glis
AGAGAGAGAGAGAGAGAGAGAGAGAGAGAGAGAGACAGGGAGAGAGAGAGCTGAGGCTGGCTGCGAACCCGGATCCTCCGGTCTCCGCCTCCCAAAGTACTGGGATTACAAGTGTGCGCCACCACGCCCGGCTAAGAAAATCCAAAATGAAAATAAGATTTGGACACTTAAATCAGAATATCTACATGAAATCTTTTATTTACTGGCCATTCTCCAATACAGTATTCAAAAATATTTTTTCTTCTTTTCCTCTAACACTTAATTTATTATCTCTATCATCTCTTCTTTATCTCCATAGCCACTGTCCAAGTTCAGGTTCTCAGTTCTCACTCAACCTACTGCAGTAATTTTTCTTCTTTTTGGACTTTCCACCTCTTCTCTGGACCTCCAAGCAATTGCTCACCCACAGTGAGCCAGGGTGATCTTTCTAAGTAATAAAGCTAATTTAGGACTACCTCCTCTTTCCCAAGGCCCTCTATAATTTGCTTAGGGTATACCTCCATCACCAGAATAAATCATTGTTCTCTTCATTGTGCTCATTCAGAGCTTTGTATACACTTAAGTGTAACACCTACCACACTACACTACAACTGTTTCCTCATCTCGACAATGAAATCCTTGATAAAATATGACCGAGACTTATCTACATTTGTATCTCCACTACTTGGCACAGGATTACAGTTTGTTTGTTCAAATACTGTGAACAATCAGATAATAAAAAGGCAGGAAGAAAAGAACAAAAGGGAGAATAATATGAGATAGTTTTTACCTGTACGAGTTCATTGAGGACAACAGCATCAAAGCCAGAAAGGTACTGCACATAATACCTCTGCATTACAGGTCCGTATTTCCTTACATGTGCTCTAAGTTCTTCCATGTAAAATATTAACTCAGCAATGTGCCTTTTTAAAAATTCAAGAAGAATATTTCAAAGAACTCATTGTTATCAAAGGAACTATTAAATACTTTTGATATTTCTAAAACTCTTTTTCTTAGAAAGGGCATTGTTTAATATTTAATTTAATGTCGATTGCTCCACTTTAAAATTATTTTATATGAATAAAGAAACCATGGAAAGAAATAAAAACAAGAAAATGCTAAGACTAAAATTGTTAGCAGAAAATCTAAAATGAAAATGAAATCTGGACATCTCATAAATACATTGTTTAATCACAGGTGACAGAGGATGAGCAAGAAATAATTTTTTTTTCTCTGTATGCACTTATTTCTCTATTTCATTGAATTGACACTCTGGGTTGCAACTCTACTCTGTTAAGGACTCTTATTTAAATGTTTTATATAGTAAATAACATTGAAAAATAAACTCAGGAAATATTACTGGGCATAGCAAGAGAAAAAATAACTTTATCATCACCTAGTAAACTAGAAAGAAAACATTAAAACACTTAATTTCAAGTAAAAGCTGATTTTGCACCCTAATTCATATCATCTAGTGATATGTTACAGATACTCTGTTATGAAATATAAAAAGCCCTGAAGTTTTCCAAAAATAACTTTGCTTCAAATATAAATCCTCACATTCCACAAAACATAAATCAGAATAAACAGGAAATCCTTTTCTAAAGTTGCGAACTTACTTATCTATAAAGTCATCCGCACTCTTCTTTGGCATGTTATCTGCATGACGAAGAAGCCAGATAATTTCATCACGGGCAAAAGATAATGCCATAAAAACAAAAAGTGCCTATTTAAAAAAAAGAACATTGTTTAGTCTCATTCAGAGATTAAAAACAAAATCTATTCATAATCTTTCTCTAAGTAGGAGATTATAATATTAAATTCAAGAGAGGAGAGTAATGAGAAGACAAAAGAGAACTTAAAGATATGTACCAGGAATAGCAAGTGTATAAGAAGTGAGGAAAATGAGAAGTGTGATGTAGGAGTGCCAAGCCAACAAATTCATTCCTAGCTGAATGCAAAAATCCTGACTCAAACTGTAGCAAAATCTCATATAGAAGAAATGTTTTAAAATTTTTTTCTTATGACACATTTATTGAAGAATTAAATCAATTACCTTGGGACCAAGCAAGCCAGGCTGATCAGAAAGGACTGTAGCCAATTCCTTCAGTGCAGACCTTAAAAACTTGCGTCTTTCTCTGTGCATTGAACCACTATAGGGAAAGACACCATCACAGTTTATCTGTTTCTACTAAAATTGTTAATGCCAATGAAAGTAACCTAACATGATAGGGCCAACTTCCAAAGTATTTTTTTAGGAAGCAAAAGGCCCAATAAAAAAGAATCTTATATATAGTTGTTATAAAATAACTTTAATCCTTAAGTTGCCTTGTGTTACTTTTGTAGCCATGTTTATTCTGTTGATCTTCATCTATCAAAATCATATCCAACTTTTAAGCCCAATCCTTTAAGAAGTATTTCCCAGTACCCAGCTGTCCATGTCTGAATAATTTCTGTAATTTCAATAAGACATAGCTTAGCATTTTATAAATTGGACTGTGAAATTCCTGAAGGCAAGCACTATGTTAAATATATTGTTGTCACACATGGAGATAAACATATATCTGGTTATCTATATCCTTGCTTATTAAGTATATTATTTTAACTTTATAAAACTAAGTCAGTTCAAAAATAGAAAGATAGGGAAAAGAATAAACATAAAAATTCATATACTAGGTATTTTTAAAGTGCAAATTAGAACTTTTCACATATTAACAGAAGGAAAAAACCACCAACTTCTCATACTATGAAAATAGACACTGCTTCAGAGAAGTTTTAAAATTTAGATAGGTACATAAAGGTGAGTGTATGAATGTATACACACACACACACACACACACACACACACAAAAAAAAAAAACCCAAGTATAAAGAATATACAACACAAGTTATTCTGTTAAAATACATTAGTTTTAGATGACATGAATTAAAAAAATCTTTTGCCCCTATAAGTTCAGACTCCACCTCTCTAAATTTCAGCTTCTCATCTATAAAACAAATATGATGACACCTGCATCAAAAGACGTATATGCTACTGTAATTTCACTGACAAACTCTTTTCATTAATAATAATGTCATCTGGTATCATTTCTACAAAGAAAAGAGGAAATGTTACTTTGACTATTATACTTCACAGGGTTGCTGTGAGGAGTCTGTGATGCTTACTAAAACTGAGAGAAATGTCTCTAAAGAACGTGGGTCTGGCAAATGGTAACAGCTTATAGGACTTACTACTATTTATTACTCAATTATTTTTATATAAAAATAGAGTAAAAGGACTAAAAGTATCTTATTTGTAAAGATCTTTATGAAACGTACCTATGACACTGTGTATCTACTGATGAAGAAATGACAATCATGTATTTCTATATGTCTAGAAAGTAATTCTTTTTTTGGAGGAGGGGGGTGGTACTGGGGATTAAACCCAGGGGCATTCTACCTCTGAGCTACAACCCCAACCCTTTTTATTTTTCATTTTGAAATAGGGTCTCGCTAAGTTGCTGAGAGTTTTGCTAGTGCTGAAGCTGTCCTCAAATTTGCAATCCTATCTCAGCCTCCCATGTACTGGCATTAGAGTCATGTGCCACCATGCCCAGCTAGAAAGAAATTCTAACAAACTTCAAAGTATGTTATTTAACTAAGAATGAGTTTTGAATGATGAAAGCACATGTGCTTCAATCAGGTGAAGAAAAAAAAAAAGGAACAAAGACCAATAGAAAGGATACAATGAATAACAATGGTTTAAGTTCCCAATATCCATCCAACAGCCTAAACTTAAATTCTAAAACTACTTATGATTTTATATTTTCATTTATGGAATGGTGCTTGTCTTCTCTCCGCCTTACAGAAATACTGATGGATTAGATAATATTATCTCCCTATTACCTAAGCTCATTGAAGAAAATATTTTTAAGTGTACAATATACATAACAATTAAGATGAATTAGCAAATTATGTAGAATTATTTCATGAGAAAACTTGAAAGTTGTTCAAAGGTATTAAATACATAATTTCTAACTTTAAGATAGCTATATATTTACTAATATAAGAAACTAAAATTGGGGAAAGATGTGGAGTAAACATACTTTCAAAAGTATACATTATTTGGGTCAATGTGAGACTGCATCAATTTCATGAAGTAAAAAAAATCAGTAGCACTTGTTAACTCAGCATAACTTATTGGTTGGTATGGAGAGCATAAAGGCAATAAGAGATGATACCTAAAATCAAAGTTCTTTGTATGGTACTTGCTTAGAGAATTTCATCAATACTTCAAAAATGTTTAAAATCTTAAAACTAATTTAAAGGTTACTAGATATGGAGGTGATATGCTTATTTCTTCTTGATTGAAAGTCTCTCTCTTCTGCTACCATATCTTGCACATCAGTAATATGTACTCATTTCAACAAAATAATGCTTTAAGAAATTCTTGATTAAAAGTACAACAGATAAAATGGAAGTACTCACGCATGCGACACAGCTGCCTCCTTGCATTCTCTTATGTCATTAATACGCTTATTGTAGCTATGTGCAAAAAAAATTGAACCATGTCAATCTAAATTTGATAAATAACAGTCAAAAGGAGTAAGTAAAGTACTAATAGTCAATTTAAAACAACTTAATTATCATCAAAAAGAAATTGGCCTTCAAACGAAATGGATGGAAGAAGTTACCCATATCTTTTCCTAGAACCTTAATGCCCAATTCAAGCCCTCCTAGAAAAATAAATCTCACATTATATTAAATCCAACAATAAAATGACATTTCACAATGCATGTTTCTATTTCATTTACTTATTGTGGTACTGGGGATTGGCGATTCCACCCAGGCACTCGCACAAGCTAGTCAAGTGTTCTATCACTGAGCTCCATCCCCAACCCTTTTACTTTGAGACAGGGTCTCCCTGAATTCCCACAGGGGCCTGGAACCTGAGATTCTCCTGCCTCAACTTTCTGATTATCTGGGATTACAGGCATGTGCCACCACACCCAAATCACATTTTTATTTTATTAAATATTATTACTTCCTTAAGCCTCTACAGAGATATCAAAATTATACTTCCAATGTAACTAACAGTGGTTTCCAAGAATCTGAAGTGCTGGCAAAGCTATTGCTTCTGACTTTTTATAAAGGCTATCTTGTAAGCACAGAAAAATCTGGAAAGGACATATAAAACATATCAATTGTAAGTGACTCTTTGGGCACAGAGGTTTTATGGTGATGAATGCTGAAGCAAGAAAGCATTTGCTTACTTTACATTATTTTGAGAGGTAGAATGATGGGTGACTTTTACATAGCATTAAAAAACTCTCATTTATGCCAGGCGTGGTGGCACACGCTTATATTCCCAGTACTTGGGAGGCTGAGACAGGAGGATCGCAGGTTCATGGCCAGCCTCAGTTACTTAGTGAGATCCTCTGCAACTTAGTGAGACCCTGTTTCAAAATAAAGAATAAAAAATAGGGCTGGGGGTGTAGCTCAGAGATAGAATGCCCCTGGGTTCAATCCCCAGTACCACAAAAAAACCTCTCATTTTCAAATTAAAAAAGCATTTAACTATCAATTTAAAGGAACCATTGAAAAGCAAATACCAATAAATAATTTCATAAAAACTCTAAATTCCTAAAAATGTTAAAGAAAAAATATCTTCCTGACAAATGGCTAAAACTATTTACATCAAAATGAACTCCAACTTCTGTATGTAAGTACTGTATGTGTTCTCTGAGCAAATGTCTAAAATACACTAATCCTGTAATCTTCGGCCTCTATAACTGTTAATAAACTTTTATACTTATGGTTTGACTAAGATAATTCACATTTTAAAATGGATCGGTCACTTGATTTAATCAAACATTAAAATCTCAAATTTAAATAGAGATTTTTAAATGACAAATTTATCATTTAAAAAGGATAATTTAAAACAGTTGGTTTTGTGGTGACATTAGATTTACTTGCAGCATTCATAAATTCACTCTATATACAGACTACCTGGTTTTAAATGTTAACATATATTTAAACATGATTCCATAAAGAGGTGGTCGACATGCTAAGATGTAATACAAGTTTCATGATTTTCAACCTTCATTAATTAGAAAATGACAAAGCCCATCTAATATAGGCTATTTAGGGAATTCCATCATTTAAGGCAAGGCTGAAAAGCACATAGGGCATGGTTTCTCTGTAATGACTGACGGATCACCTGCATGAGAATGTCAGAATCACTATGGTGACCGAAATCGGAATACTGGTCACTTAAGAAAGGAGCAGGAAGAGGGAAGACTAGGAGTGGCAGTACTGATCAGAAAAGGCACAGAAGAATTATCTAGGGATGATGAAAATGTCTACTACTTTGTGGTGGTCACAATGGAGTAGTCATATACAAAGTCATTGTGCTACATACCTAGTATTTATTTTCCTGTTTGCAAATAAGGGACAAGTTCCTTTAACCTCTCCAAGGTACAAATATAAAATATAAGAGGTGATGCCCAAGAACCTGGATTTTCATTTGTACCCCAGGATCATTCTTATGCACACTAAAATTTGAGATATATATTGGCTTACTATATTAATACTAGATATATCCTTATTTTTAATAACTAATAGCTTTATTTTATCTCGATTTCATTGGGACATTATTAAATTGGATGTGAAATAAATATAGGCAAATTTCATTTTTATCTGAAGCTAGCAAGTCCTGCATAATTATTCAACATAAGTACAGGGGATCCTAAGGTATTTTAGATGTTCCTTATTTAAAAAGATTTTATGAATCCAACCTGACTTTTAATATACTGGCTACAGAAACTCAGGTAGAGAGAAATGAAGGCATTAAAAATTTCAAGGGAACAAATTTCAGAGAATTCTCTGCTGTACATCAATGAGTGAAATAAATCACTTAGGATAGCTTCTATTATAAGAAATATGATTTCCTATTGCAGTGGTTTGGCTTCTGTAATTTTGTTATAATTAATCTCTTGAAATATTTTTTTTGCTGTGCTATATACTTTTACAAATACATTCTATTCTTAAATAACTTTTTTTTTTTTAATTCTGGTACTGGGGATTGAACCCAGGAGCATTCTGCCTCTGAGCTACACCCCAGCCCCATTTTTTTTTTTTTTTAAACAGGGTCTTACTAAGTTGCAGAGGGCCCAAGTTTCTGAGGCTGGTATTGAACCTGTGATCCTCTTGGTGCAACCTCCCAAGCACTGGAATTACAGGCATGTGCTATCATGCCCAGCTTCTTTAACACTTTTTTTTTTTTTGTACTGGGAATTTAACCCAGTACACCAGCCCTATTTTTTTTTTTTTTTTGCAGTACCAGGGATTGAATCCAGGGGCGTTCTACCTCCGCGCTACACCCCCGGCTCTATTTTTTATACTTTATTTTGAAACTGGGTCTCACGAAGTTGCAGAGGGCCTCACTAGGTAGAGAGAGAGAGAGAGAGAGAGAGCGCTGAGACTGGCCACAAACCCGGATCTTCCGGTCTCCGCCTCCCAAAGTACTGGGATTACAAGCGTGCGCCACTATGCCCGGCCCTATTTTTTTTTTTTTGTTAAACAGGGTCTAGCTAAGTTGTGGAGGGCCTCATGTTGCTGAGGCTGACAGCGAACCTGTGATCATCCTGTCTCAGCCTCCCAAGTACTGGGATTACAAGCATGCACCACTACACCCAGCTAAATAACACTTCTAAACATTTTGAAATTCTAAAACCTACATGGCGTTTTCAGTAATATTTATGTCTAAAACCATGTATGATTTACAAAAAAGGACATCTCTTTCCTTCTTGAAAAACACAAGTTTTCAAAGACCAAGAACACTAGATTTTTTTTTTAAGTTGTGAAGTTACTTTAAAAATATGACCACGCCGGGCGTGGTGGCGCACACTTGTAATCCCAGTACTTTGGGAGGCGGAGACCAGAGGATCCGGGTTCGTGGCCAGCTTCACCTCTCTCTCTCTCTCCCCGTCTCTCTCTCTCTCTCTCTACCTACTGAGGACCTCCGCAACTTCGTGAGACCCGGTTTCAAAATAAAGTAGAAAAAAAAAAATAGGGCCGGGGGTGTAGCGCGGAGGTAGAACACCCCTGGGTTCAATCCCCGGTACCGCAAAAAAAAAAAAAAATGACCACTACTATCTCAGCATGGTTTTTAAAAATAACTTGTTGGGACCGGGGTAAGATGATATAGGCTACATCTTCCTGCATAATCCCCAAAACCTCAGTAAAGATAGTCCACTTATTGATTGACAAAATAACTGAAAATGCCATACCCTCGTATGTTTACAAATAAATCTTCTGCAGCTTTGTGAATGTGGAAAACTTCATCCCGGAAGAGAGAGAGGCAAGAACTACTTTGAAGAGCTAGCTTCCAAAGGTTCAGTGCTGTAGCATCAGTATTAAGGATCCCATGGCATAAAATAAAGCCAACTTTAAATAAAAAGAAAAGCAAACACAGTGTAAAACATTCCAAAGTTAAGTTCTTTTGGTTACAGTATAGCTTTGTAAAGACACAGAAATATAACGACAATCATTAAATTAAGGCTTACATTTTAAGTGACAGGTAATATTACATGCATACATATACATATAATATATATACATATGATGAAGACAAAATTTTCTTTTTCCAATTATAACTTTCTGCAAAATCTGTTCTTTGAAACCACACTACCAAAGGGGGGATAAATGTCACTTCTGGGTTACAAATGAAGTCATTTTAATAAAAAAAAATTATCAGGAACATTTAAAAAATATTTTTAGAAAAAGATCAGAAATTACTAATTAACACATAATACAGTAATCATTACAGTTGTTAAACTAACAAAAATAAACCTAATCTACTTTTCTCAATTATCAAAAGAAAAAGGGTAGTAACAACGTCTTATATTTTCATAGCAATTTATCATTTACTAAGTCTTTTCACATAATCATTTCACATGATTATCCTGTATAGTAGACAAGTGGAGTCATTTTCTACAGCTGAAAAAGTAACGACTTAACTAAGGTTGTATTATTAAAGTAATAGACCTAGGACTTAATCATAAGTATTTACTAATAACAGAATTGATGTGATATAAAAAAATAAAACAAAAAACCTCTAAAAGCAAAACAAAATTTAAAGGTACATTGAAAAGACAGTATCAAGTAGCTCATGAGCCTTGTAGTTAGCCTGGGCTCTTACCTTGTCTCTGTCACTCACTAGCTGTGTAGCCCAAGCTTTGTATTTCTCATCTATAAAAGAGACTACATTCTGACAGGTTCAAGAAGAGGACTGAATGAGGTAAAGCACAGATGGCTTAGCACTGATGTAAGACATAGTATGTCTCTTGTTTTTCTCTAAAACTTAAAACCTGAGGGGTAATTCCAAAACTAATCCATTTTACTTACAAATAATCCATTTCTCCATTGCATCCAAAGAGAGATATTCACAAGGCATCTTAAAAAGAAAATATACATTTGTGATTAAAAAAATTCTAAAAAAAAATTTCCATATTGAGTCACTCTCCTCTTTTTCTCTTAAGAATCTTACTACTCAAGCCAAGTGTGGTGGCGCACACTTGTAATCCCAGTACTTGGGAAGCTGAGACAGGAGGATCTCAAGTTCAAGGACAGCCTCAGCAAGTAGTGAGACTCTCATCAACCTAGCAAGACCTTGTTTCAAAATAAAAATAAAATAGTTCTGGGGGTATTCAGAAGTAGAATGCCCCTGGGTTCAATTCCCAGCACCAAAAAAAATAATAATTAAAAAAATAATTCTTACTACTCAATTCTTGGCTCAAATACCACAAGAAATTTGCAAAGTTGGACAAAAGTTTTATAACCTATATGTAAACTTGCTGCCAATAAAGGACAATGAGCGCTGTGCCACTTTCACATTTGCAACCCTCAATCCTCTCTTTAAAAATACCATTGCTAAGCTGGGTGTGCTGGCAGACACCTGTAATCCCAGGACTTGGGAAGCTGAGACAGGAGGATCACAGGTTTGAGGACAGCCTCAGCAACACAAGGACCTCCACAATCAAAATAAAAAATAAAATATGGCTGGGGGAGTAGCTCAGGGGTAGAATGCCCCTGGGTTCAATACTCAGTGCCACCACCATAAAAAACCACAAACTATTGCTAAATTGTTTTCAGTCTGGTAAATGACAATTTCCCAATTTTTCAAGCCTATTTCAAAATTTACATTATTCCAAAAGTCCAAAGGACAAAGTTTTAGTCAACTGAAAAGAGATTTATGTGCCTGGATGCTCAGTATTCCCGAATCAGTTAACTGTGTGTGTCTATGCTCCATAACATCCATGTTCACATATACAGAGAAGTGACTGAAAAGAAATGTACAGAATGATTTTCACTAGTTTGTAAGATTTGGGGTAATTTTGCTTTTTTCTTCATACTTTTCACATCTTCCAATTTTTCTATGTGATAAGACAAAACAAACTTTTAAAGAAAAAAATGTTTATGCTATTAGTTATAATCAGTTGATGTTTTTGTTGAGAACTAAAATAAAACAGACAATATGACTTGAGCATTTTACAGTCAATTTCACTGAGAGTCTAATGCTAATTAGAAAAAAATCAACAATATTGCTTATATGTTAAGCACTGCTTTAAAAATCACTTATTCTTATTCAAAAAGGATGAAATAGAACCATACGGTATCAGACTGTGCAGGATTAAGCATTGTACTCGGTGCACTGATAAGACTTAATAATTGGGCATTTCTCCACTGGTCAGCTGAAAGATTCCTTCGAGGATACACCATCTGAAGAGAAATTAGTGCATCTGAAAGAGACTAGTTAAAAGAGGAAAGAGAAAGTTGAAGAAAAAAATATGTATTTCCATCCATTTAAATTTCAGCTGTAACTGCTATGCATTTCTAACTATACCGTGATAAAACAATAAAACCTAATTATAGCCATGTTCCTTACATGAGTTGGGTCATGGCTCCCTTTCTCTAGATTTTTTTTTTTATTCTACAAAATCCACATAGAATTTTACATTTCTGGGCAAGAGCTTAACTCAGGAAATAATGCTACTTTCTTAAAGGTTAAAATGTGTGGCAACCGTGGGATCTTTATATCAAAAGGGACAGAGATCAACTGTCATTCTTTTGTACAATGTAAGTTTCTACTTTGATAACTCTCACTTTTAGCGAGCAAAAAGACTTCAGGGTTGTATGGCTGTCTTAAGAGAGCTTAACATGTTTTATAAAGAATGGCTTATAAAAATAATCTACTGTGTCCTATCTTAATTACTTAACATCTATTTGATTTGTTAATTACAGCTTTATCATCAAGGTATTTAACATTTCATCTCAACTACTTCTTGCTTTGCTACTGTTGCTATTCATCCTTGCTTTCTAAAAATTCTGTACAGAATGATTCTTTAATCTGGCCACACATGAGTTGCCAGGCATGGGCGGGCTTGGTGGCACATGCCTGTAATCCCAGTATTTGGGAGGCTGAGACAGGAGGATTATAGGTTTGCAGCCAGTGTCCGCAACTTAGTGAGGCTCTCAGCAATTTAGTGAGACCTTGTTTCAAAATAAAAAATAGAAAAGGCTGGGGATATAACTCGAAGGTAGAATGCCCCTGGGTTCAACCCCCAGTACCACATACACACCAAAAAAAAAAAAAAAAAAAAAAATTGCCAGGCATGTTTGTTCAGAAAATCCAGGCCTCCACCTAAAATTTAGTGAACTTAAACCTGTGGGAGTGAACCCCAGAATCTATCATTTTATTAAGTTCTACCAAATGATTCTGATGTAGCCAACTGAGAATGTTTTAAAATTAAAATGTGTGAATTTAATTTTTTAAAATCCTAGAAGTATTATAGTCTTTTTATCAAAACTCTTAGGTATAATAGAAGATCAGAAAAATCAGTTATGAAATAACTGATCTGATTCAAACAAACAATTCTCCTAAGTAATTATCAATAACCCACTATATGTTGAAAATTATCTAATGACTATAGAGAACTTAAAAAAGACTACAAAAAGCATTTAAGAAAATTGTAACCACCTAGGTAGAGAAGGAACCAAATTTGAAGTGACTAAATAAAAACAAGGCCATATATGATTAGGGAAAAATCGGATATGGCTCCAGGGAGAAAAGAAGAGAGGAGTAAGGAAGACAGTTCTAAATGAGGTAAAAGCACCCCAAAATCAAAGTGATGGGGACAACTGTGATAAGCTGAGCATTCTGACATATCTTAACACTCCCATCATAATGCTGATGTGTTTCACTACAGCAGTGATGTCATCCACTAGCCTCTTTCAATCTGATGACTCAGCTAACACCAAGACATAAAACCTGTATCAATTTGTGGGTAAAGGCTGACTATTTATTATCTAAAATGCTTGGGATGAGAAGTGTTTAGGATAGTTTTGGACTTTGGAATATGTGTATACACTATAATGATATATTTTCAGAATTTTAATGGGAGAAAGAAAATTGTATGCAAATATTATATTATTAAAAAGACTAATTAACCTTATCATTCAAAGAGAACAACAGACCAAGATTCTAATACCCTAGTCTTCAGTTGTAGCTTGGGCACTATTGCTGTCAAATGGCTTTAGCTTGTCATGATACTTCTCTAGTTGGATGAGATAATTAAGTTTCCTTGGAGCACTTAGGAACTATATGTCTATGAATTAACCACACTGCAAACAAGACATAAGGGAGGACTTACAACCAAAAGTGATTTCATTAAGAATTGCTTTTTAATATACCTTAAAAGACATATATTTCAAGTTTTTTCTACAAAACTCCTATTTTTTCCACTAAGAGACTATAATATAGCTAAAATTCATCAAATACTATGAATCTAGATACTTTTTATGAAGTGATTCATTTAGCTTTCATAACAACCATATGGAACAAGTGCTATTCTTACTTTATTTTACCAAAAAGAAAGCTAAGTGAGGTGGGTTAAGCAATTTATCCAGTATTATTAGATAGTAATTGTCAGAGCTGACATTATAATCTACAGAGACTAATATGACAATAGACATTCTAAAATACAATACTATATACTCTACTACTTCTTCATACTATACTGAACCTAAAAACTTTAATAAATCAATACATTCCTGAGTGTTTACACACTATTGTGAATCTAACTAGTTCTCTGTTTCACAATTAGAAAAAACCACAAATGGTTATTATTCATATTCCATTATAATTTTCCCCCAAAAGGTGTTTATCCTTTCATCTATCTAAAAGCCAGTTCTTACCTTGCTATGGGGTACAAATTCTTCCATCATCTTTTTTAAAGGGTTTTCATAATCCACAATCATCTGACCAAGGCGTGGATATTCTCGGTCACTTAAAATAGACATATCAAATTTCAGTGAATTGTAAGCCATCAAATTAAGAATTTTAGAAAAATTTTTATAATGTGGATCTACCTTGCTCCATGGGTCATTTCATGAGCATAGTTGTATAATCCAATGATTGCTTTCCTTTCTTCAATTCGAGACAGCAGTATCATTAGTGTTGTATAGGTTATAATCAAATCTAAGTAGTTCTTTGTTAAATCAAAGTTCACAGTCTAGAAAAAGAACCATCAAGTTCACCTCTTTCCTATTTGTCAAACTTTTAAACACACACTAGTTTTCACAGCAGCTATAAAAGTTAGTAATTTTTATAATTACTTATATTTAATCCCCATTTCTGAAATGGTATCTAATTCCTTTTACTAAAACCAACCAAAATTTGGTAGTTACAGTTTTGTGTTTGTTACACAGTTTTATTGATGAAAGCAAAACAGCTTGTGACCACTGTATTCAAACTGGTAATAGTTTAAAAGGATAAAAATCAGATTAAAAAAAAAGCCACGCGTGGTGGCTCATGCTTGTAATCCCAATACTTGGGAGGCTGAGTCCAGAGGATCTGGGTTCGCGGCCAGCCTCAGCTACTTAGTGAGGCCTTCCACAACTTAGACCCTGTTTCAAAATAAAGAATAAAAAAATAGGTCTGGGGGTGTAGCCCAGAGGTAGAATGCCCCTGGGTTAAAAATCCCCAATACTGCAAAAAACAAACAAACAAAAAAAACCACTTGTACCAATCTCATCAAAGGGGAAAAAGAAGTAGTTTTTAAATTTCACCATTAAGTCAATAAAGACATTCCTCATCTCTACTTATTATCTAGAAATGGTCACACTAAGAAAAATTCTGCCAGGTGTGGTGGCACACGCCTGTGATCCCAGTACTTGGGAGGCTGACACAGGAGGATTGCAGGTTCAAGGCCAGCATCAGCAACTTAGCAAGACCCTGTTTCCAAATAAAAAATAAAAAGGGCTGGAGTTGCAGCTCGGAGGTAGAATGCTCCTGGGTTCAATCCCCAGTACCAAAAAAAATTCTATTGAGTATGCCTTTTACAGAAAAAATATTGTCCATTTTACTTTTTTTTAACTGGGAATACTAAAATTAACAAGTATTGCCCGTATATACAAGACTTAAACTCAGTGATAATACAAAAATACATTATAAATTTTCATTTTTTTAAAAAAGCTTCTGAACAAGTCAAATTAATTAGCTGTAGTTATGTAACTTTCTCTAAGAGAAAAGCAATGGTCCCAAGTTCTTCTGGAAACAGAAAGGAGAACTAGAAAGTTTTCTAGGGAAAAAAAATGATACTTACAATATCAAAGAAGACTTGGCAAACATCAATAGTATTCAGCAATTCACAAACATGGTCCTGAAAAGAAAAGCTTATTTTAATCTTTTATCTGCATCATTTTATTTTTCTTTCGTGTGTGTGTGTGTGTGTGTGTGTGTGTGTGTGTTGCCAGGGCTCAAACCCAGAACCTTGCATATTCTAGGCAAGTGCTCCCTAGCCCTGTGTTAATAATTTTAAAAATTCAGAAAACAAATAAAAGCCGGGAGTGGTGGTACACATCTGGAATCCTAGTATTTGAGAGGCTGATACAGGAGGAACGCAGGTTCGAGGACAGCTTCAGCAACTTAGCACGACCCTGTTTCAACATAAAAAATAAAAATGGCTGGGGTATACCCTGGAGGTACAACACCCCTGGGTTCAATTCTCAGTACCAAAAAACCAGAAAACAAATAAAATATATTTTCAATTTCAGTTCCAGAAGAATTTTCAATTTTATTATCTATAAGTAACAGAACAATTTATATAATTAACAAATATTAAATCCACTTCTGAAATATTAACTTTTTATATTAAAATACATACCTTAAATTCCATAACATCTACAAATGTGAAGTAATATAATGCCAAATTTTTCAGAATCTCTGATTTTTCTTTCTGTAGTTGTGCAAGCTGTTGCTGTAAAAACAAAATTACAATGTATTTTCATAAAAAAACATTAGTATTTAATGTTACTATAAACTATCTTCTTTTATGATTGCTATATGGAAGCATAGCTTTTAGAGTAATACTGCTAAATGATTAGGGCTTTTTTAAAAAAAACCAAAGTACTCGAGACAGCAACTGGTAATAGTGATCAGCAACTGATAGTGTGAGGCTATAAAACAAGTCAAAGCAGATTAGTACCAAATTGCGCCACTAGTAAGGAAAATTGGAAAATGTTAGGAAAAAAACAATTATCAAATGAACTCTTCAAAAAAATTAAAAAACAAGTCATGAGCATGATCACATTACTAGAAGTGGGAGAAAAGAAGGTGAAAAACATTACAACTTACACTACAAAAAACAATATGCTATATAAATTTGGAACTTACCAAAAAGAACATCCAGGCAAAGCCACGTTACGCATGCAAAATAAAATGTAGATACAAACATAAAATACAGTAACGGTTCCCTGACCAGATCCACAAAACACAATAATATATTCAACAAAAGCAAAAACCACAACAACAAAAAAGAAATGAGAAAGAAGCAAAACTAGAGTTAAGACATGAAAGAGAGAAATGTGAAAGACAAATACTACTTCAATCAACTATATAATTAAATATCTAAATCTTAGTGTTTCTTTTAAAATCAACTATTAATATAATTTCTGAAATAATCTAGTCACATTAAGACCCTATATGGCCGGGCGTGGTGGCGCATGCTTGTAATCCCAGTACTTTGGGAGGCGGAGACTAGAGGATCCGGGTTCGCAGCCAGCCTCAGCGCGCGCGCTCACTCTCTCCCTCTCTCTGTCTCTCTCTCCCTGTCTCTCTCTCTCTCTACCTAGTGAGGCCCTCCACAACTTCGTGAGACCCGGTTTCAAAATAAAGTATAAAAAAATAGGGCCGGGGGTGTAGCGTGGAGGTAGAACGCCCCTGGGTTCAATCTCCAGTACCGCAAAAAAAAAAAGACCCTATATAACAGGACTGCCAGAATTTCAATAAACCATCCAGAACCATGATATTCTGGATATAGTCTATTGAAGAGCAATTTCCACATCATTTAGGACCTCATCAGAAAAGGAAAACATCTCTCATCTGCCTCAAACCTGCTGAATAAGAATGCCCTTTTAACAAGATATACCCAAGTGATCTAAACACACACGAAATGTTTGAGAAGCACTTACATAGAACATGAGATACCTAGAAAATATGAGAAAGTAGTTCAAAGTATCAAATCTTGCTATAAAGTCCATGCTTTCCCCTATGGAAATGTCAAAATCCCACCACTTAACAAATACTGAAATCTCACTACTCCTAAATCACCATTTAAATGCTAATCCCATTTTCAACAAACCATCCCTGTTTGAACATCTTCTCTGAATACAATCAATTTCCTTCCTCTAAATACGTATAATTTCTAAGAGCAGTTATCACTTTCTACCTTATCACAGTTATCTCCAATACTGTAAGACAATGTACCTGTCTGCAGTGTGTGTGTGTGTGTGTGTGTGTGTGTGTGTAGCACTGGGGATTGAACCCATGGGCATTCTACCTCTGAGCTATAGCCCCAAACCCATTTTATTTTTTTATTTTGAAACATCCATATCATACAGCTCCAATATAAAGTATCCAATATAAACATCTATCAAATAAGTTATTATAATGCAAACTTGATAGTTAGATATCAGTGTCAGATGATATCTTTTGGTAGGTAAGGCTAGAAAGCCTACCTCTTATGCAACCAAGGCTAAGTGAGTTAACATCTCAGAGCCTTATACTTCCTCATCATCAAATGGAAGCTGATGTGAAAAACTAACCAAGGTAAGGTAATGAGAACATCTAACAATGCCTGGCACACAGAAATTGTGCATTAAATGTTAGGTGAATAATAAAAGAGGTGTACAGATCACTTCTTCAAAATAAGCAAAAATAAAACTTTTAAATAATCTTAAAATAAGAGCAAATACTTACTGAGCACCCACTGTGTCAGGCACTATTTCAAGTATTTTTCAAGTATCTAACACAATCCTCTTAGCATCCCTAGGCAATAGTTACAATTGTTTCCTATTTTAGTGAAAATAAATCCCATAAAGCCTTACATGAAAGAGGTCAACTATAACAATTCTCAGGGTTCAACTACAAGGAAAAAAAAAAAGGCTACATTTCGGTTTTTAAAGTGAAGGAGATTAGATTCTACCAAAAAGAATTAACTTCAGATTCAACATCCAGAAAAAGGCTTAGTTCAACATCTCATTGGTTTTTAGTAAATAAAAAGCAGAAAATGATTTTAAAACATAGATCAATAGTAAATTGTTTGCTGTTATACAATAGAACATTACAAAAGTACATTTTGAAAGAAAATTGATTCTTTTTTTTGGTACTAGGGATTGAACCCAGTGGAGTTCTACCTCTGAGCCACACCCCCAGCTCTATTTTATTTTTTAGTTTGAAACAGGGTTTCACTAGGTTGGTGAGTCTCACTACATTGTCGAGGCTGTCCTCGAAACTGCGATCCTCCTGTCTCAGCCTCCCAAGTACAGGATTACAAGCATGCCCCACCACGCCCGGCTAAAAAAATTGATTCTATTCACTAATACTTTAAAAGCATATTAATGTAATACAAACATTTTGGTAAAATATTTGTATGATGCTTTTATCAAGATTTCTAGCCAGTGATCATTATTCTTAATATTCAAGTAAAATGTGCAAAAACTGGAAGTAAAGACGGTAAGCATTGGGCATGCAAACTGCAAAGATTGTATCTCTGCACTGGAAAATGTTAGTAATTAATCCTTTGCTCAGTTAAGTAACATTTTCCAGCTGGGCAGGCACAGTGGCACAATGGGCGGCTAAGACCAGAGGACTGTAGGTTCTAGGCCAGTCTCAACAACTTATGGAGACCCTGTTTCAAAATAAAAAATAGAATAGGCCGAGCGTGGTGGCGCTCCCTTGTAATACCAGTACTTAGGAGGCTGAGACAAGAGGATCCGGGTTCACAGCCAGCCTCAGCTACTTAGTGAGGCCCTCTGCACTAAGTAATAAGTCTAGTATTATTGCAAAATAAAGTGTGTGTGTGTGTGTGTGTGTGTGTGTGTGTGTGTGTGTGTAAATTCCAATGGCTTCTCGCTGCATCAGAATAAAATACGAAGTCCTGATCAGCGCCTCAGGATAAACTCTAAAAGGAGCCTTAAGACCTCATCTTCCTGTGATACTCCACCCTCAGCAGCCGTCACACTGGTCTTCCTTCCTGTTACCAGCCTCAGGTTTTGCTCATGTCTGGAATGTTCATCGCCACTTCTCAGCATAGCTCAACCCACCTCACTTCTCTTCAGTGGAGGCCACTGTTGAGGACATTTATCTAAAATAATCTCCTCTCCCCCCATTATTTTCTAACTCCTTTTCCTGCTCCCCATTTCTTCCTACCACTTATCTCCAAATGAAAGTACTTATTTATTCACTTTACTTGTTTGTTGTCAAACATCCCATTGTGAATTTAAACTCCCTGAGGGCAAAGAGTCTATATTATTTCCTACTGTATCTCTAGCATCTAGAATAGTGGCACATAGTGGGTACACTATAAACAAATAACAAATAAATGAACAAGTTTCTCAACATAAAAATCATGGAGTCCTATTTTAAAAATTTCAAGCTGGGCATGGTGGTACACACCTATAATCTCAGTACTTGAGTGGCTGAGACAGGAGGATCACAGGTTTGAGGACAGCCTCAGCAACTTAGTGAAACCCTCAGCAACTTACTGAGACCCTGTTTCAAAATAAAAAATAAAAATAGGGCTAGGGATGTAGACATAGCTCAGAGGCAGAAGGCCCCTGGGTTCAATCCCCAGTAAAACACACACACACACACACACACACACACACACAATCAATGCTAACAAATTATCATATACAGAATGATTCTATTAGCAGTAAATATTTTAGAAATGCATTTTCTTGAGCAAATAGTAAATAAATTTGGGGGGAAATTATCTTAAGACTAGCCTAGAGGATAAGCACTTATTGTTTAAGATGTGCCTCTAAATTCAATCCTATAACTACTTTTCAAGGTACATCTTTTTATTGTGATAAAATATACATAACATGGAATTTATCTATTTTTTTGCGGTACTGGGGATGGAATCCAGGGGCATTTTACCTCCGAGCTACATCCCAGTCCTATTTTTTATTCTTTATTTTGAAACAGGATCTCACTAAGTTGCGGAGGACCTCAACTAAGTAGCTGAGGCTGGCTGCAAACCTGCGATCCTCCTGTCTCAGCCACCCAAGTACTGGGATTACAAGGGTGCGCACCACGCCCGGCTAGAATTCATCATTTTAACCCATTTTTTTTAAATTATGCAGTTCTGTGGCATCAAATACATTTATACTGTTGTACAAACATCACCATCAACCATCTCAGAATTTTTTCATCTTCCCAATCAAGAACAGTTTAATGATAACTTTTTTGGTATACTAGGAAAAAGTAAGATAACAATTTAAGTCTAGGCCGGGCATGGTGGTGCACACCTGTAATCCCAGTACCTGGGAGGCTAAGATAGGAGTATTGCAGGTTCAAGGATAGCCTCAACAACTTAGCAAAGCTCTCAGCAACTTCGTAAGACCCTGTTTCAAAATAAAAATAAGTCTGGGGGTGTAGCTTGGAGGTAAAATGACCCTGGGTTCAATCCCCAGTACCAAAAACAAACAAAAACAATCCAAGTCTATTAGATTTCAGGCTCAAAACACCTCTTCAATATTCGAGTTGCTATACAATAAAAGCACTGTAAGAACAAAACAAAAGCTCTGTTTTATTTTTAGGAAATAATTGTATTTACAGTCGAATCAATCACAGACTGAGACTTCTAAAAACTCTTCTAATTCAATGCCAATTTTGTATATTAAAAATGATTTTTTCCAAGTTACTTTGCTAGTCATTTGTTTAAATTGATTAGGAAAAGTCAATTCATTCTGAAAGAGAACTGAAAGGCAAAAAAATCAAGAGAGAAATAAAAGTATGCCCATGTCTCCTTGAAATAGAACTTTATTTCTCCTTCCATTCAAAGCTGTAGTTCATTTTTCTACCCTGTCCATTTCAGCAGGCCTGTGACTTGCTTTGACCAATAAAAAGCAGCAGACATGACACTGTGTCATTTATAAAGCTAGGGCTTTACTCAACAGGCCTTACACCTTCTGATTTTGCTCTCTTGAAACATGGCTCTTAAGGGCCATAAGTGAGGAAGCCTGCGCTATCTTATCAGAGAGGTGTGGCATCTCTGGAGCCCTCGACTAGCAGACCACCATATGAATGCACCTACAACCTAGAGCTAGTGAGACCAACAGAGAAACGACCAGTCAACCCACAGAATCGCTAAGAAATAAGCTACTGCTGGTTTTCAGCCAACAAGTTTTATAGTGATCTGTTATGCGACAATAGGTAACTGTAAACAATGATTAATATAAAGTTCGGTAATAAAATAATCTCTACCTGACTACCTGAGCACATTAATTTGTCTTCGCTAAAAATCTTGGAAATTAATAGTCTGATTACAAATGGTAAAATTAAAGCAAGCCGATGAAATTAATTTTATCCTAAGTACTAGAAAACCACAAATTATATGCCCTACTGAAGTAAAGTTGGTCGGGTGTAACATTTTTGCATAAAAGACATCACATCATATTAGGGATAACAACTTACTTCATTTAATGGCACCATTTTCCATTACAAAAATACAAATATAAATAAGCTAGTCCCCATACATTTAATGTTAATAATTTTAAAAAATCAGTTATGTGCTTACCCTGCTTTCATAACCTGAGGACAGCAGACATCAATCAAGCTTTTTTTTTTAACTGATTAGATGCCATCTTTGTAATCAATAATTGCATGGAGGTATTTATGTCACGACAGTAACAGGTGCCACTGAGGTGAGCAAGATAATCTGGCAGCATTAAATAGCCCTTGCCTGCAGTGCTTTTTAAAGGCTTTCTCTTTCAGTCAGTTATCATTTGTTCCTGAGGAGAGTACACTTTTTTGGGGAGGGGTTGGTACTGGGATTTGAACTCGGGGCCTTCTACCTCTGGGCTACACCCCCAGCCCTATTTTATTTTTTATTTGGAAACAGGGTCTCACTAAGTTGCTGAGGCTAGCTTAGAGCCTGCGATCCTCCTGTCTCAGTCTCCCAAGTACTGACTGGGATTACAGGCATGCGCCACTGCACCTGGCTTGACAGTACCCTTTAATGTTAGAAAATATGCTTGTGTTAGAAAATATACTTGTTACAATTTTGCCTAAGTAAACTCAACAAGTTTGGCCACAGGAGAACCAAAAAGTCTCTCTGAATAATCTTCATTTATTAAAGCACCATTTCTTATTGCTCAAATCATTCATTTTTATATAATTTTAGTAAATGTATGGTTGTGAAACCATCAACCCCATCCAGCTTTAGAATACTCTACCATCCCCCAAAGTTCCCCTGAAACTGTTTATAATTAATTATTCCTGCTCTCGCCCTCAGCCCTAGGCTAATACTGATCTGCTTACTCTCTCAGTAACTTTCCCTTTCTAGATCTTCCCTACAAAACAGAGGCACACGATATGCAGAGCTTTGTACATACATTTGGCTTTCGCTGCACCACCACCTTTTAGTTGCATTATTTCAGTAGTTTGTTCCTTTTAATTGCTGACTAGTAGACACTTCAAAGTATACACCACATTTTGTTTATCCATTTATGAACTGATGGACATCTGAACTTTTTCCAGTTTGGGGCTATTATGAATAACAAATGCTACTATGAACACGATTTTGGATGGACATATTTTGTTTCTCTTGGGAAGATTCCTTGGAGTACGACTGCTTCCTTCCCTAGTTCTCAGCTGTTCTCAAATGTGATTCAGAAAGGCAAGTGAATGAGAAGTGACCTCTAAAGTAAAGACTTACTGTAATGATATATCATTCATTTGTGAACAAATATTGCAATTAGATTGCCAGGCATTATAGGAGAAGCTGACAGAAATTATGAATAAAGCACTGACCCTACCCTGAGTTTATAGTGTAGCAAGGGATACATAGGTATACAGGGAACTAACACTTTTTTTAACTTTTTTAAGGTAAATAGCTGCAGGGCCTGGTGGCACATGCCTGTAATTCTAGTACTTGAGAGGCTGAGACAGAAGGATTGCAGGTTTGAGGCCAGCCTCAGCAATTTAGCCAGACCCTGTTTCAAAATAAAAATTGAAAAGATAAAAAGTGCTGGGGGTATAGCTCGAAGGCAGAATGCCCCTGGGTTCAATCCCCAGTACCAAAAAAGAAAAAAAAAGGTAAATATTCAGTTATACCACAACTTGTAGGTACAAAGCTCAAAGTGGGAAAAACTACACTGATGTATTCTTAATATTCCCTTTAAAATAAAGGACCTCAACCAGTAATAACAGGAAAGGGGCAAAAAAACAAAACCACCTATATAATGGTATGATGAAGACCACAATAAGAAAGGTCAGAACTTCTAAGAGTGGTGAGGATGAGAAAGATGAAAGTTAAAGGAGGGCCTAGAACTGAGCAGACACCCATGTATTATTATTTTGGGCACATGAATGCATACTGACAGTGAATGACAGCTGCCATTAGGTTTCCACAACTGGAAAGCCTGTAAACAGGGATAGTTTCTCTGGAAGGCATCCTGACCACTCTCCAGTCCTTCTGGACATCTGTTGTTCTTGGGAGGTTTGAGAGACAAGGTGAGGTGTCATTAGTGGGAGAATAACTTCCACTTAAAACCTCTACTATCCTGTCTCCAATTGTTTGGACTCAAAGGAAGTGCCTAAATATTCACCCTACCATCTTTTTTTACTGTCATTCATCAGCTCATGTCCTACTTCCATTCTTATCCATTTTAATTTTATTTTTTATCCTTTTTATTTTGGTACTGGAACTTTTGCTCAGGGACATTCTACCTCCAAGCCATACCCCTATCCCCCCCTTTTTTACAATTCTTAAATTATTTTTGAAACAGGGTCTCGCTAAGTTGCTGAAGCTTGGCCTTGAACCTGCAACCCTCCTGTCTCAGCTACCCAAATATCCCAGGCATGTGCCACGACACTCAGACTCCATCTTAATTTTAAATGGTCTTTCATTATAATTACTTCCTGTCCTTCTCTTCCTCTATTACAACTGCCTGATAAAACCTTCAGGATGCTGACTTGATCACAACCTGATTTCATGATCACTGATTATTAACTGGGTTGCAACACTACTCCATTTTCACTGTCAACTCACCCACTTTCCCAATAATTGTGCCCCTTCTCTTATCTCTCAATAATTCTTTACTTTGACTCTTCAGCTTAAACTTAGCCTGAGCTCTAGATTCATATATACAAGTGGCTACTCAATATCTCCACTCAGATTTCCAGTAGGCCTCCCAAACCTAACACATCTAATATTGAGCTGTTGGGTACTACCTCTGCTGCATCCCCCACCCCAAACTTATTCCGCTTGCTTCCTCACTCCTATAAAACTTATTTGTCAAGCCCCAAACTTTGAGGTCTTATTTCTATTGTTTTTGTTTTGTTTGTACTGGAGATTCAACCAGGGACATTCTACCTCTGAGCTACAGCCCCAACCCTTTTTGATTATTTATTCTGAAACAGGGTCTTGCTAAATTGCTGAGGATGTCCTCAAACCTGTGATCCTCCTATCTCAGCCTCCCAAGTTCTAGGATTACAGTAATGTGCCACTGTGCCCAGTTCTACTGTCTTTTAAAAAGAAAACTGATACTTAAGTTTTCCTATTAAGATTGTTTGAATTTTGGCAAAGTTTAATATTGGGTGAATACCAAATATTCCTTCAAGTTTCCATTAGGTCTCTTTATATAGATATATTTACTCATAATGAAGTATATTGTTACAACTCCTAGTGACATTATTGTACAGAAAGATGATTCCTTTTAAACCAAAATCTTACTACCTCCCAGTCAACAGGAATTCAAAGGTGAGTGCATGGTCCAAGAAGACAGATACGTGGGGTACCACACAAAAATCTTGCTTTTGTTTTGTTCTACTCCCCCTGGTGGAGACTGGAGGAAGAAAGGGAAAACAACAAGCAAAAAGACTGGGAGACATGAAAAACCCAATGTATGGATTATTGAAACATTTGTCCTAGCAGACGACATAGACCTGAAGGGGATAAATTCACAAAACATTACAGTGTCAATAAATGACCGATGAGCCCTAAATGACCAGCTTGATGTTTTATAAAAAGGCAAAGGAGATTGTGAAGGTTCTAGTTTAGGTGACCAAGTGAATGATGATGGCTCAAGGGAGGGAGCATAAAGAGAAACAAAACGAAGGCAAATCCCTTGTTCAATGTTACATACAAAGTTTGCTGTTGAGCTTGTGGGGTTGTCCAAAGGGCAGATGAAATTCAATTCTAGGGTACCAAAGACAGAACACTGTGTTATCACTTCACCGTAGCCACGGAGGTAAATGTTTTTATACATACACAGCGCGGGAGTGGGGAGTTGTTTAGAAATATCCACATTTAAAGCTTCACCAGAAGAAAAGCCAGTGGAGTACACCAAAAAGTTAAAGAACTAATATAAATAACAGCTTTCAGTCTTAAAGACCAATTTGTCATTACTGCGCTAAGTGCTTCAGGAAACACTGAACTGCTGCTTGAGATAGGTATTATCTTTCTTTTAGACATAAGAAAATTGTGCCTTAGGCTGCCAAATGATTTGCCCAAAGTCCTTCAGCTAATAAGTGGAAAGACCAGAATTCAAATTCTGGATCAATGATTCCAAAATCCATCCACTTCACCAGTATACTGCTATCATACTGAAAGCCATGAGAAGAAAAGAAATACCCGTTTACAGACAGGCTAGGTAGGAGGTAAGAGTCTTTATCATTTCCTTCTAACTACTTGTCAAACCACAGTGGTATAGCAAGAGCCTTCCTACATCTAATTCTATCACTCTGCCCCTAAAATACATTTATGTTTTTTAGAAGCTGGGACTCCCACTTTCAGTAATATCATTAATGAGATGTATTTGCATAGCTCTACTTTTTTTTTTTTTGCGGTACCGGGGATTGAACCCAGGGGCATTCTACCTCCGAGCTACACCCCCGGCCCTATTTTTTATCCTTTATTTTGAAACCGGGTCTCACGAAGTTGCGGAGGGCCTCACTAAGTAGCTGAGGCTGGCTGCGAACCCGGATCCTCTGGTCTCCGCCTCCCAAGTACTGGGATTACAAGCGTGTGCCACCACACCCGGCTGCATAGCTCTACTAAAAAGCACAATTGTTTTTTAGCTGAACTTTTTTTTTTTTTGCAGTACTGGGGATTGAACCCAGGGGCATTCTACCTCCGAG
>PVJS01028224.1:0-25669 GCA_004027185.1 Glis glis
CCGGTCCTATTTTTTATGCTTTATTTTGAAACCGGGTCTCACGAGGTTGCGGAGGGCCTCACTAAGGAGAGAGAGACACACACACAGAGAGAGACAGAGACAGAGACAGAGCGAGAGCTGAGGCTGGCCGCGAACCCGGATCCTCCGGTCTCAGCCTCCCAAAGTACTGGGATTACAAGCGTGCGCCACCACGCCCGGCCAGGTTTCTTTCTGCTAATACTAACAATGCTGCTAGGAACATTCTTTACAAGTTTTCAGATGCACCTGTGAAAAGTTTTCCTAAGATCTGTATCAAGGAGATAAATTGTAGGGTAGAACCAAATGTATGTTTAATTTTGTGCCAAAATATTTTCCAAAAATAATCGTCAGGTCACATAGCTCTATATCTCCACCTATACTTTTCATTTTCTTCAAGAATTTTTTTATTTTGAGATCATTGCAGCGTCACAAGCAGTTGTAAGAAATAAGACAGATCCTGTGTCTCCTTTATCTAGTTTCCTCCAATGGTAACATTTTGCAAGACTAGGTACTGTCGTTCAATTTCACAACCTAGATATTGACATTAAGACAGGCAAAGCACAGAGCGTTCCCATCCCTGCGAGGATCCCTCCTGTTTTCCTTTTATAGCCACACTCACTTTCCTCCCACCCCTGGCCCCTTGTTAACCTCTGCCAACCACTAATCTGTGTTTCATTTCAATAAATTTGTCATTTCAGGTGTCTTATGTAAGTGGAATTCCACATAGGTAACTGTATCCGTCACTTTTTTGTTTCTGTGATCAAAATTCCTGACAAGAACAACTTAGAGGAGGAAAGGTTTATTTGACTCACAGTTTCAAAGGTTCAGTCTGTGGTTGGCTGGCTCCAAGGCAAAAACATTGTGGCTGCAGGGTGTGGTAGAGGAAAGGCTGCTCATATCATGGTAGCCAGAGAGAGAAAGAAAGAGAGAAGCCAGGGAGTTGTCTAGACCATACCCCCAGTGACCCACCTCTAATCTCATCCATGGATAAGCCCACTGCAGGATTAAGAATTTGAAAAGATTTACTGGGTGGTAAGTTAGGCAGGTAGGATGGGCTGGAGGAGGTGGGTCACTGGGTGTTGGGGCCATCTTAGCCCACGCAATGAGGTCACCATTTTGGACCGGCTTAACCATGTACACAGTACATGCTAAGTGGAAACTGTCCGCACTCAGACAAGCTTCCATGGACCGGATGGGACCGCAAGCTGGACATTGATGACCTCCTGTTCTCCCTGAAACCGTTCACCTTGCCATTCCCTGGTCTTAACTTGTGATCTTCTTCCTGTTTGTTTTGTTTGAACCTCTATATAAGAAAGGCCTTCTCAGCTACTTAGTGAGTCCCTCCGCAACTTAGTGAGACCCTGTTTCAAAAACATAGAATAAAAAATAAGGTTGGGGGTGTAGCTTGGAGGTAGAATGCCCCTGGGTTCAATCCGCAGTACCGCAAAAAAAAAAAAAAAAGGCTTTGACTACATAAGGCTGGAGAATTGGTCATCTTGGATCTCCTCCCCGACCCCCCCAATTATTAAATTCTCTCCAAATTATTATATCAGACTTCATGTTGGTATCTTGTGAGAAGACTATTGATCAGGAAGCTGCCTGGTGCAGTGACCTTCCGTGGCAGGAACCACGGAACAATCTTCAGGAAGCTGGTGTAGCGACCTTCTGTGGCAGGAACCATGGAATAGTTATTAGGGAGTTGCTTAAAGCAGCAACTTTCCATGGCGGGACTGTGGAGCAAGCAAGCATCTGCCAGAGCACCCCAATAACTGGGGGTGTGCCTCAGGGACTCTATCTGTCTCTGATTGCTTCCTGTCCCTCTCTGTTTGCAGCTACCATTGAGTTGAGCTCACCTTTCCTCTGCCACGCTGTGCCACCATAGTGTCCGCCAACTGTGGACTGTACTTTTGAAATGGTGAGCCAAATAAATGTTTCCTCCTCGATGTTGTTCATGTCAGGCATTTTGGTCACAGCAATGGAAAAGCTGACTAAAGCACTCCCTTCTACTGCTGAGTAGTATTCCATAAAAGTGTCAAGGACAGTTTGTTTAACCATTCACCTGCAAGGGGCATATGGATTATTTCCAGTTTGGGGCTATTGCAAAAAGGCTTTTATGAACATGTACTTTCACTCCATCCAGTCACAGCCTCTTCAGCATTTGGTGTTGTCTCTTCTATTTTTTAAGCCATTTTGAGAAGTATGTAGTGACATATCATTGCAGTTTTAATCTACATTTCCCTTATGGTTAATGTTGTTGAACATCTTTCATGTGCTTGTTGGCCATTTACATATCCTCTTGGTGAAATGTTGACTCATTTCTTTGGTCCACTTTTTAATTGGATTTTGTTGTTGTTGTTGTTGAGTTTTGAGAGTTCTTTGCATGTGCTAGCTACTCCTCCTTTCTCGGCTCTGTGCTGTGCAACTATTTTCTCCCATTTTTCAGCTTCTCCTTTCGTCTTCCTAACAAGGTTTTCTGCAGAGTAAAAACTTCATTTTGATGAAGTCCAACTCACTGATATTTTTTCCTTTATGAACGAATTTTGTTTTGGCATTTAAGTACTCATTACTAAGTCCTAAGCCCCAAATATTTCCTCCTATGTTTTCCTAAGTTTCTTTTTTTTCAAGCCAGGCATGGTTGTGCATACCTGAAATCCCAGTACTTGGGAGGCTGAGACAGGAAGATCTCAGGTTCAAGGCCAGCATCAGCAACTTAGAGAGGCCCAGAACAACTTAGACCCTGTTTCAAAGTAAAAAATAAAATAGGTCTGGGGGTGTAGCTCAGAATGCCCCTGGGTTCAAGTCCCAGTACTACATACACACAAAAAAAGTTTTATGTTTTCACATTTTGAGTTAAATTCATATGAGTTGTAAGACTTGGCTTGGTTTTGGTTTGGTTTGTTTGTTTACCTGTGAATATCCAGATGTCCAGTTGCTTTAGCACCATTCATTGAAAAGGATATTCTCTCTTTTTGTGTGTGTGTGTGTGTGTGTGTGTGTGTGTGTGTGTGGTACTGGGGATTGAACCCAGGGACATTCTACCTCTGAGCTACACTCCCAGCCCTATTTTTTATTCTTTATTTTGAAACAGGGTCTCACTAAGTTGCAGAGGGCCTCATGAAGTAGCTGAGTCTGGCCGTGAACCTGTGATCCTCCTGTCTCAGCCTCCCAAGTACTGGGATTACAAGCGTGCGCCACCACGCCCAACTGAAAAGGCCATCTCTTTTGAATTGCTCTTGCATTTTTGTGGGAAATCTTTCAGGTCTTGTTACTTCAGGCGGTGGTGGAAGTCCAGATGCCCCACAGGGTCTCTGCTGACTCTGCAGGTGGAAGGTCTCAGTACTGCCCAGTGGAGCTGATAATCCTGGTTCTGACACCCCCATCCTGGTCACAGGGTTGGGGCACCGCTATGGTTTGAATGTGTCCCCCCCATTCATGTATTGGGAACTTAATCCCCAAAGTCAGGGTAGTAGAGATGGGACCTTTGGGGGGTCATCAAGTCATAGGGCCCAGTTTCAGCTGACATTCTTACCACAGGACCTAAACACCTGGCACGCAGAACTTAGAGGATGGAAGACTTATTTGCTCATAGCTCTGGGTTCTTGGTTTTCTTTATGGGAAGGTTTTTTCCAAAAGTATAAATTTACAGCCAAGTGTGATGGCGCACGTCTATAATCCCAGTACTTGGGAGGCTGAGACAGGAGGATCACAGGTTCGAGGCCAGTCTCAGCAACTTAACGAGACCCTGTTTCAAAATAAAAAATAAAAAGGGCTGGAGGTGTAGCTTGGAGGTAGAATGCCCTCGGGTTCCATCCCCAGTACCAAAATATTTAAAAAAAATAGCTGTCCTCAAACCTGCAATCCTCCTGTTTCAGCCTCCCAAATACTGGAATCATGGGTGTGTGCCACCACGCCCACCTGGTTTATGTTCTTCTTTTCTAATATATACATTTATTGCTATAAATTTCACTTCGAGTGTACTGTGTTAGCTGCTTTCCACCGATTTTAATGTGTTGTGTTTTCATTTTAATTCAGTTCAAAATATTTTCCAATTTTCATTTTGGTTTGTTGTTTTACCTGTGGTTATTTTTAGAATAGTGTGATTTACTTTACAAATATTTGGGGATGTTCAAGAAACAGTTTGTTCTAACTTCTAATTTAATTTCATTGCAATTGGATAACAAATTTTATGACTTTTAAATTTACTAAAGCCGGGCGTGGTGGTGCACGCTTGTAATCCCAGTACTTGGGAGGCTGAGACAGGAGGATCACAGGTTCGCGGCCAGCCTCAGCTACTTCGTGAGGCCCTCTGCAACTTACTGAGACCCTGTTTCAAAATAAAGAATAAAAAATAGGGCTGGGGGTATAACTCAGAGGTAGAATGTCCCTGGGTTCCATCCCCAGTACTGCAAAAAAAATAAAATTTACTAAAACTTACTTTATGTCGCTGAACATGGTCTATCTTGGTAAATGTCCTGTATGCCCTTGACAAGATGGTACATGTAGCTGTTGTTAGGCGAAGTGTGATGTGGATGCCCATTGGATCAATTTGTTTGGCTGCATTGTTCATGTCTAGTATATTCCTACTGATTTTCTACCTCTATCAATTATGGAGGGAGAGGTAGGGAAACCACCGGTTATTGCTGAGGACTTCTTTATGTCTCCTTGGTGTTCTATCAATTTTTGCTTCATGTGTTTTGATGTTCCTGCATGAGGTGCATAAATGTGTAGAAATTTTATGTCCTCTTGATAAATTGACCCAACGTCATTATGAAAGGACCCTTCTTTTTTTTTTTTTTTTTGCGGTACCGGGGATTGAACCCAGGAGCGTTCTACCTCTGAGCTACACCTCCGGCCCTATTTTTTTATCCTTTATTTTGAAACTGGGTCTCACGAAGTTGTGGAGGGCCTCACTAAGTAGTTGAGGCTGGCCTCGAACCCGGATCCTCTGGTATCCACCTCCCAAGTACTGGGATTACAAGCGTGCACCACCACGCCCGGCCTGAAAGGACCCTTCTTATCTCTCAGAATATTATTTGCTTTAAGTTCTATTTTAGCTGGGTGTGGAGGATCACGAGTTCGAGGCCAGTCTTAGCAATTTAATGAGATCCTGTTTTAAAAATAAAAAATAAAATAGGTCTGGGGTGTAGCTCTGGGTTCAACCCCCAGTGCCCCTTCCACACAAGTTCTATTTTGTTTGATATAAGTATAGCCCCTCCAGCTTTCTTTTTGTTAATTTTTGTTTGTTTGTTTTTGTAATACTGAGTATTGAACCCAGGGGCATTCTACCTCAGAGCTACACCCCCAGCCATATTTTTATTCTTTATTTTGAAACAGGGTCTCACTAAGTTGCAGAGGGCCTCACTAAGTAGCTGAGGCTGGCCGCAAACCTGTGATCCTCCTGTCTCAGCCTCCCAAGTACTGGGATTTACAGGCGTGTGCCACCACACTCAGCTATATGTTTAGATTTAAATCTACCAATTCTTGTACTTTTTCTGTTTGTCTTATCAGTTCCTTGTTCCTTTCTTCATAGATTTCTACCTTCTTTTGGATTGTGTATTTTTTATGATTCCATTTTCTCATTTGTTGGCTTATGAGCTAATACTTTTTTGTTGTTTCATTTTGGAGGTTATATTTGGGTTTGTAGAATGCATCTTTGATTTAGCATAGCTTACCTTTATGTAGTAAATTCCACTTTACCTAAAGTACAAGATCCCTATAATCCCTACACCTTCATACTTTTACTTCTACGGGTTATAATATGTTGTTATTGCCGGGCATGGTGGCGAACGCTTGTAATCCCAGTACTTGGGAGGTTGAGACAGGAGGATCGCAGGTTCGCGGCCAGCCTCAGCTACTTAGTGAGGCCCTCCACAATTTAATAAGACCCTGTTTCAAAATAAAGAATAAAAAATAGGGCTGGGGGTGTAGCTCGGAGGTAGAATGCCCCTGGGTTCAATCCCCAGTACCGCAAAAAAAAAAATGTTATTACTTTTGTTTAGAGAATTCCATTTTTTTTCTTTTAACTTTGTTTGTTTTTGGTACTGAGGATTGAACCCAAGGGCATTCTATCTCCATGCTACACACTCAACCCTTTTTATTTTGAAACAGGATCTCACCACGTTGCTGAGGCTGACCTCAAATCTGTGATCCTCCTGCCTTAGCCTCCCGAGTACTGAGATTACAAATGTGCACCACCTTGCCTGGCTTTTTCCTTTAAGTTTTTATTTTGAAATAATTTTATATAGAAACATTGCAAAGATGAGTACAGAATATTCTTACATATCAATATGTCTTATTACTGGTAATGTGAGTCTTAGTCAATGGGGGTGGTTTGGGCTAGGTTTCTCCTCCATAAATGTATTATTTTTCTGTTTGAATTTAATAACTATTTGAAGGAGAGACTTTGAGGATATGCAAGTATCTTCTTCCTCCCTAAACTTTTAACCATTAATTAGAGCATCCATTTGTAAATCTTGCCTGCAGCGACTATTACTGTGTTGTTCTAAGGGTGAGTTTCCATTTCCCTTATTTCTTCTACATTTATATTGGAATTATTTTAGGGAAGTATTGTTCCTCCTTTCCAAGTTTTTCACTTACTCATCTCTTTATCTCCATATAGATTTGTGCACATTTGTTTTATTCTTTGGCTTCTATTCCAACAGTATTACTTTTCATTCTGTTCTAATTGTTTTATCTTTGGCATTGGAAAATTTTTTTTTGTATTTTCCATTCAGACTGGCTCCTCTACCTATTTGATATACCCCCTACCTTTCCTTTTTCCTTTCTTATTTCCTTTTTTTTTTTTTTTTTTTTTTTTTTTTTTTTTTTTTTTTTTTTTTTTTTTTTTTTTTGCAGTGTACTGGGCTTGAACCCAGAGCCTCACACGTGCTAGGGGAGTACTGTACTGTTGCGGGCCTTGTTAGTCATCCTTGGTCCGGCTTGGGAGGGGCACAAACTGCCCACTGGTGGAGATTTCTGCACACAGACAAATCTCCAAGGACCATGAGACAGATAAGCAAAGACCCTGACGACTTCTTTTTCCCCTTTCCTTCCCTGATTCATCTGTGACTACCTTGATGTTTTCCCCTGACTCACCCCATGACTGCTTTGCTATCTCCTATGATTAATTATTCTTACAATGTTTTGGTTATAACTCTCAATAAAAGTGGGGCACTGATGGAAGGAAGGGGAGAGAGAAGAGATATCTCGTCTTCTCCCCGGCCTCCTCAGATCTTGTCATGTTGAATCCGTTGTCATTCATGTGAGAGACTTCTAATCAGCCAGTCAACATCAACACCATCTGCAACAAATGGCGCTGCTACACTGCACCATTGAGCTAGCCCCTCGGCCCATTTCTTCAGCATTTCACACTCTATGGTCTTCTTGTTGGATCCTGTGTTTCCCCTTCCCCAGTCCAGAAACCAACCATCTCTCCGAGGAACTGGCTCCCTGGCTCCTGGCTCCTGGTATTTAGAAACCAAGATGGGGGCGCTTGTGTTCTCCCTGCTATCGAGGGAGGCCTGCATCCGTCAGCCTACTATCAGTGTGATGCGATGCCGGAGGCAGTTAGCTTACAAAGAGAAAGTGTGTATTTGGCTCAGGTTCTGATGGTCCCAGTCCAAGATCAGGCCGCCCCCTTGCGACCTCTGGTGAGGTCACCAGATGGCAATGGTGGGAAGTGTGAGCCAGGGAGCAGAAGGAGACCGAGGCCCGGGGTCTCGCAGTCCCCTTCAAGGGCACACACCCAGTGACCTAAGGACCTCCAGTAAGGCTCTGCCTCCTGGAGCAGCACTTCCCAGTTGTGCCACTGTGGGCATTTATTTAACTAATTAATTAATTTATTTATTTATTTTGCCATACTGGGGATTGAACCCAGGGGCATTCTACCTCTGAGCTGCACCCCCAGCCCTATTTTTTATTCTTTATTTTGAAACAGGGTCTCACTAAGTTGCGGAGGGCCTCACTAAGTAGCTGAGGCTGGCCGCCAACCCGGATCCTTCGGTCTCAGCCTCCCAAGTACTAGGATTACAAACGTGCGCCACCATGCCTGGCTTAGTTTTTTAATCAATAAAATGAAAAAGGCTCTATCTTTTTGTTTTGAAATAGGGTCTCGCTACATTGCTGAGGCCGTCCTCGAACCTGCAATTCTCCAGTCTCAGTCTCCCAAGTACTGGGATTACAGGTGTGTGCCACCACGCCTGGCTGAGGTAATCAACTTAGAAAGAGAGCCCATAGCCGGGTGTGGTGGCACACACCTGTAATTCCAGTACTTGGGAAGCTGAGATAGGAGGTTTGCAGGTTCAAAGTCAGCCTCAGCAATTTAGCAAGACCCTGTTTCCAAATAAAAAATAAAAATAGGGTTGGGAGTGTAGCTTGGCGCTAGAATGCCTCTGGGTTCAATCCCCAGCATCACACACAAAAAAAGAACCCATGATTGTTTGGCCCTGTGGCTTTGGGCCTGTGGCAGAGCACCACAGTGTGGTGGAGCATGTGATGGAACAAAACCATTTACATCATGAGCCAGAACGCAAGGAGAGAGGAAGGGCCATGGTCCCACAATGCACTTCACTGGCGCACTCCCAGTGACCTGAGAACCTTCCACTCCCAGCAGTCCACTATCTTTCAACAGAGTCACTCTGGGGGCAAGCCTTTAACACATGGGCCTTTGGAGGCCACTCAAGTTCCAAACTATAAGCTGGGAGCGGTGGCGCACGCCTGTAATCCCAGTACTAAGGAGGCTGAGGCAAGAGGATCGCGGGTTAGAGGCCAGCCTTGGCAACTTAGCAAGGCCCTCAGCAACTTAGCAAGACCCTGTTTCAAAATAAAATAAAGTAAGGCTGGGGGTATAGCTCCGTGATGGAAGCTCCTGGGTTTAATCCCCAGTACAATAAATAAATAAATAAATAAATACATAAATACATAAATAAATAAATACATAAATAAATAAATATCCAAACTATAACAGAATGTAAAAATGATTAACCTCAATTTTTTCTCCAAAACTTCTTTTGTAATTTTAAAAGGATCTTTAAAAGAAAAACCCTCTTGAGGTGAATAAATATTTATTTGAATTTTATAGTTCTTTCAGATTGCCTTTGGCTTCTTTTTCAAGTTTTAAATATAAATTAAGTTAAACGCAGTAACTTTCCACAAATAGCCTATATCAAACAGTCATATATTTATTAAAATATTTCAGGGTATCTTTTTAGCGTTTCTGGGACAATCTTTTTAGTGTTTCTAGAACAATCTTTTTAGTGTTTCTGGAACAAATGCACAAAAATATGTCACAAATGATGCTCTGCTAATGTAAATGCTGATTATTTATGAGTGGTGGCATTTGAATTATTTTAACCTCTATGCAGTGCTTGAATAATTTATAATAAGCATGCATGCTCTTTACAAAACCCAAACTGGTTTTTCTTTACATAAAAGAGAAAGCTGGAAAAAATATGAATTCTCTGCTTATTCTAAGTGTGTCGTCACAACCTTGAGTAGTTTGTTTGAAGAACTGTTCTCGTAACCTTCTCCAGCTTAACTCTGGGCTTGGTGGTTAATTCTTGAAGCAATGCACCCCTTAATCTCGAGGCCCTGAAAACTGCAGGGCTGGTTTTGTTTTGTATGTTTGCTGGAGAAAAAACTGCAGCTGCCAAGATGTGGCTCACGACAGTTGTGACTTGTTCACCTAGAGTCACAACTGTATTCGTGGTCGAAAATTGATTTTGTTCTCCAACCACTTGACAGGCAATCCCTGGCTATGTCCCCTCCGGTCTTGTTATGATTAATCTGAGAGTTTATGAACTAACTCGTGTCTTTGGCGAATTAAAAAATGTGATGGGGCTGGGGATGTCGCTCGGCAGGAGTGCCTGCCTCACACGCAGAGGCCCAGGGTTCCATCCTCAGCCCCTCAAAGAAAGAACGAACCAATGAGAGAAAGAAGAGTAAGGTTTCCTCCTTAAAAGAATTTTTGTAAGAATTTTTAGTAAATCCATTATGTGTGTGGGGGCAGGGGGGTACTGAGAATTGAACTCAGGGCCATTTTACCTCCGAGATATACCCCCAGCCCTATTTAATTTATTTTATTTTTATTTTGAAACAGGGTTTCACTAAGTTGCTGAGGGCCTCGCTAAATTGTTGAGGCTGTTCTTGAACCTGTGATCTTCCTGTCTCAGCCTCCCAAGTACTGGGATTACAGACATGCACCACGAACAGATCCGTTTTTAAAAATAAAACACAGGAGTCAGGCGTGGTGGTGCATGCTTGTAATCCCAGTACCATACACACAAAAAGTTACAATTGGTGGAAACTAGACAAAGTATACAAAGACTATTTCTGCATTATTTCTTACAACTGCATGTGAATATATAATGATCTCAATAAAAATTTCAATTAAAAATATCTTTGGGGGGGGCATTGGCACATGCCTGTAATCCCAGTACTTGGGAGGTGGAGACAGGAGGATTGTAGGCCTCTGCAACTTAGTGAGACCCTCAGCCACTTAGTGATACCCTGTTAAAAAGCAAAGTAAACATAAAATAAAAAGGGCTGGGGGTGTAGCTCGGAGGTAGAATGCTCCTGGATTCAATCTCCAATACCACAAAGGATATTTTTTTTTCAATTAAAAATACCCTTTGGGAAATTATCTGAGCCTAGGATGGTTAGGGCAGGGCACTTTTTTGGACCATCATATTAGCATTTCAATGTGAAAACTGAAAAAGCAGGCTCTCAATTGAGTCCTTCAGAAAGAACTAGATGATCCAGATGTAATAACATTATCCCACTTGAGAGACCACCCAGGACTATTCTGGAAAACAGGAATACTCAACCAGTGGTCTTCAAGTACACATGCCTAAACTAGGTATACACTACAAACACATGACTTTTAAAAATTGCATATTTTGTTAAGATACTTAATGAGTAGTAAAATGGTTTGAGACAAATTGATGGGCTTAAGCTATTTAAAATAACTATTTACTGACTAGGATGTGTGTAATGTAAAGATCTTAATTTTGTGTGTGTGTGTGTGTGTGGTACTAGGGATTGAACCCAGGGGGCATTCTACCTCTGAGCTACACCCCCTGCCCTATTTTATTTATTTTTTTAATTTGGAAACAGGGTCTCACTAAATTGCGGAGGGCCTTGCTAAGTTGCTGAAGCTGGCTTCGAACCTGTGATCCTCCGGTCTCAGCCTCCCAAGTACTGGGATTACAGGTGAGCACCACTGTACCTGGCTAAGATCTTAAATTTGATGAAGTTAAAATAAAATTTATTTATTTATTTATTTATTTTGTGGTACTGGGGATTGAACCCAGGGGCATTCTACCTCCGAGCTACACCCCCAGCCCTGTTTTTTTATTCTTTATTTTGAAACAGGGTCTCAGTAACAGAGGCTGGCCACGAACCTGCGATCCTCCTGTTTCAGCCTCCCAAGTACTGGGATTACAAGCGTGCGCCACCATGCCTGGCAAAATCTATTTTTTGCGAAGAAAAAAGAGAATGAGCTCTGAATGCAGACAGCAATATGGATGGATCTCAAAGGCAGCCTGGTGAGAGGACATTTTAAAATTTCTCCTTATATCAGACTTTAGGACAGGCATAACTAATCGATGGTGGAAGACACACAGCAGAGGTTCTCTGGGAGCCAAGGGCATGGTGCTGAGGAGGGTGCTGAGCACAAAAAGGCAGGAGGGAACTTACTAGAGAGACGGAAACTCATTCTCCATCTCAGTTGGGACAAGGGAGGCATAGGAGTGTGTATACATTCATCAAAACAAATTGACTCACGACTGAAGTGTGTGGATATTACAGCATGTAAATTAAACCTTGATACAGCTGATTAAAAAAAACCTAGCAATTCCAAGTTTTCAAGAGGATGGGTAACTTCTACATTGCTGGTGGGAACTGTTAAATGGCACGACTTTTGGAAACAGGCAGTTTCTTATAAAGTTAAACATAACCTATGATATAGCGTGTGTGTGTGTGTGTGTGTGTGTGTGTGTGTTACTGAGGATTGACCCCAGGGGTGTTCTACTTTCAGCTACACCCCAAGCCCTATTTTATCTTGAGACAGAGTCTTGTTAAGTTGCTGGGGGGTCTTCCTAAATCGCTGAGGCTGGCTTTGAACCTGCGATTCTTCTGTCTCAGTCTACCAAGTACTGGGATTACAGGCGTGCACTACCACGCCCGACTTGATCTAGCAATTTTTACTTCTAGATATTTCCCCAAGAGAAATTAAAACATGGGCCCACATGTGCGCACGTGCACACATACACACACACACAAAACTTGTGTACACATTTTCATAACAGTTTATTCATAATAGTAAAAAATTATTAATAGCCTGGTGTGGCGGCAAGGTGAGCCATAACATTGTACGCAAAGGAGTAGCAAGACTTTTTCCATGTGTGTGGTACTGGGAATTGAACCCAGGGGCATTCTACCCTGAAACAGGGTCTGGCTAGGATGCTGAGTCTCACTACATGGCTGAGGCTGGCCTTGAACCTCCGATCTCCTGTCTCAGCCTCCCAAGTACTGGGATTACAGGAGCACGTGCCACCACACCGGGCTAACATTTTCCAAGGGTCATAGACATGTTTTCTACCCTGATTAAAATGGCAATTGCGTGGTTATATATATTTGTTAAAACTCACTGAATAGTAAGTTGATTTTAAATCAATTACTTTCATTTTATTTATTTAATTTTATTCATTTAAATATTATTACATCTAATTATTAAAGTCAAAAGTTATTAGATTTAAATGCTATTAGATTTTGTTCATTTAAATGTGGGTTGTCAGTAAAGGTTTCTGGGTGTTTTGTTGTTGTTTAAATAAGCCTTCTAAAGCTTGTTTTCAGTTGTCTCCAAGTTTTCCGTCTAATCAACTAGTGCTGGAGCGCCAGGACTGGGATGCAAGGTCGGCGACAGCGGGGAGGGGAGGGGGCTGAGCTCGGAGTCGCCTGCTTTTGGAGGCAGGTGCCTGCCCGCCGGTCTCCTTCACGCCCCATTGCACCTGCAATCGATCAGCCCTTGCAACTGCGCGGTCTGGGCGCTCTCCGGGGTACCGAGCCTTCCCTCCCTTGCAGGAAGGGGCTCTATTTGTCTTGCTCACCCCGCGCCCGGGCCTGGCGCACACCCCTTGCCCGGCTGCCCTAGTCCGTGACAGGGGGCACCTGGCCCCTTCCCCGGGTGGCCAGCGCCTGCGATCCGGACCAAGGTTTCTTTCTGAGCCCCCCCCCCCCGTTCATAAAGGTCCGGGGGTGCCGGAGGAGGGGGAGGTGGACGCGACCTGCGCTCCCCGCAGGTCCAGTCGGTGCCGCCGCCTGGCGAGGCTGTCGCATCTGGGTGCAGAGGGACCGCCCTGCCCACGGCGGGTCAGAGAGCCCCGGGAAGCCGCATGTGCCCGCAGACCTCTCGGTGCCCGGGGACACCTTATTCTCTACAGTCCTGCCCTTGAACGTGCGCATCACCCTTCCCTACTGAAAATACAGGCAAACATTGAATGGTGTCCAGTGACGGGTGCTGGCTGGCTCAGCCCCTCTGCGATGGCCAGAGTAGGGGGCTGCGGATGTGGGGCGCCTTGGCGGGGAGGTCGGGCTGTCAGCGGGGCGCCGGATGGGGTGGAGAGACCCCAGTGAGCTGGCCGCGGGAGGTCCCTTGGCCTGCGAGCTGCCCGCCGCGGCCAGGTGGGCTGCGCCCTCTAGTGGCCGGCGGCGACTGCAGGACAGGGAGGCCACGCCCATCGCCACGCCTCCGAGAGCTACGCCACGCCCCCGCGCCTAGCCACGCCCACCTCGCCCGGCTGCCTGGACTGTGGCGCCGCGGGTCCTTGGACACGCCGGGTTGGGGAAGCCAGAGAGAGGGAGGCGCGACCTCAGAAGGCTTTAACAAAGATTCATCCTTTGCTGGGTGGGACCTCTGAGGTCTCCTTTATGGATTTGGGGGTTATATGGATTTAAAAGGGGGATGCCCACGCTTTGATGGACCCACAGAGCAAAGAGAAGGGGGTTAGAAACACATCGGGGCCTGCCTAAAACCCTTTTTCAATTTTTCTCTCCCACCCCCCATACTGGGGAATGAACACAGTGGCATTCTACCTCTGAGCTACACCCCCAGCCTTATTTTATTTTTTATTTTTGAAACAGGGCCTCACTAATTTGCTGAGGGTCTCACTAAGTTGCCGAGGCTGGCCTTGAACCTGCAATGTTCCTGTCTCAGCCTCCCAAGTACTGGGATTACAGTCGCCATGCTGGGCTTAAAGTTGCCCCATTCTGCCCAAGTCTGAGCATTTCTGACTTCCACGCCTGGGACGCCATTGCAGAGAGAGAAGGCAGGAGAGGACTGGAGGGAGGGGCTAGAGCTCCTACGACCAGGAGGGAGGCTGGAAGCAGGTGGGGACTCCCTGAGAGTGTGCTGGGAGTACTTCAGAGGATTGCTTCTTGGCCCTCTAAGACGCCCCTCCCAGGATAGACTGTAGGAGAGAACTCAGCTAGGAACGCCTTCCTGGGACTGGGTGGCTGGGGTGTAAGGTCATTCCCCAGGTCCGGAGTAGGCACAGGTGGCATGAGCACCAACCCAGAGTCCGGGACCAGGCTGGTCCCCTCCTCACGGCCGGGTATAAGCCAGCCCTGAAGGTGCCTAGGGTCCTAGACCTACCCCCTCTCCTGGTCTCACCACTCCCTCCTCCAGGTGCCCGGGATAGTGAGTTCTAGCGCACAGGTGTTCCTACCTCCTTACCTCTGTGCACATCTTTTCTGTTCCCTCTGCCTGGAATGTCTCCTGACCCTTTGACTCTCTTGAAGTCCAGCCCCAGCCCTTTCTCTGATCTCTCAACCAAATGAGCCCACAGCTCCTGTACTTTGCCCTGGGTACTATACACCCTGGACGGGCAGGAGCCCTGTGCTTGTCATCTCGTGTTCTCGGGCACATGGGGTACTGAGTGAAGAGGGGCTTTGTTTTCTCCAGCTGTGGTTGCATCAGGTGCACTGTCTCCCCACCCCCACCCGGGCAGCTGGAAGCTCTGAGATTCCTCCTGCAGGCCAGCCCGTCTCCTCCCTCCGTCAGCTGTCCTCCCTCAGGGCCCTCAGCCTTGCTGTCCTTTGGTTCTTTGACCCTTTACCCAGCAAACCTCTGCCACCTGAAGAGGACCCTTTCCTGACCCTGCGCCTCTCTCGGCCACCGCTCCATCTCTGCCTCCTTGGATCCAATCTTGTCCCCGCCTCCCATCCCTCTGCAAACGGCCTTGGCCTTGCCTGGATATATCTCGCCTTTGGGACCCACCATTGGTGCTTGCTCCTCTGGGAAGCTCTCCCTGACTGTTCTCCCCCTCCTCCAACAGCCAGACAAAGCTGGCTTAAGTGTCTCTGTGGGCAGCCATGTCCACCCAGGTTGGCTCCTGTGGTAGGTGATTCTAGTGCTCTTTGTGCTTGTTCATATCTTTTTTTTTTCTCTTTTAAGCACGCAGGAGTACCCTTCCTTACCTCAGTGGCAGTTAGACAGGGCCATGTGACTAGCTCTGGCCAATGGGCTAGAAGCAGCATGAAGTGTGTCTCATCGGTACCAAAGTGCTTACCTGGCTACACAAGACCTTCCCGGACTCTCTCCCCCTGCCACTTCAATTGAGGCAGCATGACGGGGTGAGGTACCTGGGGACCTGAGCAGCCCGCTTTACTGAGCCGTCCTTGGAAACCACTGTCCCTGAGAGTCACCCCCACCTGCCACGGACTTTGTGTGAGCAGGAGATAACCCCGGATCTGTCATGTGACTGAGTTGGCTGCGGTATGTTCCAGAGGCTGAGCCAAGCCGGCCCTGCGTGATTTCCTGATGAAGGGAGTTTATTAAATGGATGGATGGCTTGGTAAACTGTACCACCCAGGCACATTTTATTATCTCCGTCAAGGCGTAACAGGTGCCTAGAGAGGCAGGGACTCCAGCAAGGTGGTGAGCCCCATGTAGTGTCCCAGGATGCAGGGCTGGGGGTGGGGGTAGGACGTGGGTGAATGGGCGAATGGGCGGGGCATGTCATGGGAGAAAGGCTTTCTCTCATTTATAATTTGCCAAGGGCTTGCCTGGGACTGTTTACATATTTAATCTCTGCTGAAAGGTTATAATGTATCTGGCACTATTGGCAGGAGATGGATATCTCTCCTAGGTACTTAGTTCCTGTGGTTGTGAAAGGTAGGATTTTTCTCCCGGATTTGCAGAGTCTCTTTCTCTCTCTCACGCACACACGCACACACACACACACACACACACACACACACACACACACAGAGCCAATCTCTCTGGGAATCTGCAATATAATATTTTAATATCAATTCAATACTAACTGGATATCCAGGCCCCAGCTTACCTATCTCTCCATCTTTGAGAGGGGTTGAAGAAAATCACAATATGGCTTTGTTAAAAGTCTTTCTCAAGCAAGACTCTGCTAACCAAACACCAGATGGGGGTGTTCTCTCGAAGGTCTGTCTGTATGGAGAGCCCTCAGAACGTTTTCTTCTTCATCCCTTTTCTCCATGACTCTCCTTTAACTCATGGTGCTATACGCCCAATGGGCCCTACTTAATGAATAGTTATAATGTTCTTGTGCTACTTGAATAGGAGGGTAAATGAAATATTACCCGCGTCTCCCCACTGCCCTTACCCATCTTACACTGCCCTAAAGAGAGGCCTCCAGCTCCCTCCCTTGAACCAGTAAACTTCAGTGGGAAAAGAGGGGCCCTCCCCACACTAAGTCCTCCCCCAACTTCAGAGTGACTCAGTAGGGGAGAGAGGGTCGGAACAGGCAGAGAGAGCCGCACAGCCTGGGTTGAGTCCAGGCCTGGCCAGTTTTTATTTGTGTGACGTTGACCACGATGGCTTACTTCCTCGATTTCAGAGTCCTCATTTTCAAATGGGACCCTAGGACCGGCCTGGCTTCCCTCATGGGGCTGTGGACAGGATCCCTCCAGAGGGCTTGGGCAAAGGGTGATGGATGGAGATATGGTGTTCAACTCACTGCATTTCCTCTCACTCCAAGAAGTGTCAAAGAAGAGTGGTGTAGACAAGTTCCTGTAGACCCGTCCTTCATAGCCCTTTCGTTCATCCCTGGTGGGGCTGGGTTATTCAGAGAGATGGAGTGGTGCAGGGGGCAGGCTTCCTAGGACTGGATGGGGGACAGATAAGGGGAGAGAGAGCACAGCTGTGGGTGCCCCCAGGGAGGTGACCCTAGCCCTGGGTCTGCCTCTGCAGGGTTTCCAGATTCAGTGGAGAAGCAAGGCCACCACTAGGGGGCTTCAGATTGGGAAGGGACCAAGGACCTACAATGGCCTTTATTTTTATTTTTATTTTTTTTGTGGTACTGGAAATTATAAACCCAGGGGCATTCTGCCTCTAAGCTACACCTCAGCCCTATTTTATTTTTTAAAAATAGAGTTTCTTTAAGTTGCTGAGGGTCTTGCTAAGTTGCTGAGGCTGGCCTTGAACTTGCAATCCTCCCGTCTCAGTCTATCAAGTACTAGGATCACAGGCGTGGGTCACCATGCCTGGCTACAGTGGCCTGTAATGTGTAGGTACCCGAGGACCCTGGGATGACGCTAGGAGCCAGTGCCCGGCATGATTGATGTCGAATTTCCAGCCAGTCAGCAGAACGGGGGCTTTACATCAGGTTCAACTGATTTAAAGAGACAATGGTGACATGTTTTGCTTGTGGAATGAGAACTCCTTCATTACTGATAAGAGCCTAATATAAGTGTGAGCTCTTGGCTTTTTTTTTGTCCTGGAGATTGAACCCAGGGGCATTCTACCTCCAAGCTACACTCCCAGCCCCCCCTTTTTTTGTAAACAGGGGTCTTCCCAGGTTGCTGAGCGTCTTGCTAAGTTGCTGAGGGTGGCTTTGAATCTGCGATCCTCCTGTCTCAGCCTCCCAAGTACTGGGATTACAGGCATGTGCCACCATGCCTGGCTCTTAGCTTGTTTTTGAAGCCCGCTCACTCCTGGTTACAGCCACCCAGGAAGTCAGATTCACAAGCCTCCCTTCACCCTGTCATCCTTAAATTTACCACAGGCCTGTCAGTCTACACATCTTTCAGTGAGCTTCCCAGGGCTCTGATGACTGGTGATCCGCCACCCAGGGCTTGAGGCCCACCCACGTCGGCCTCATGGGAGTAGCCCGTGAGAAGTGCCATGGCTAGGTCCCCTTCAGAACCACAGAAATACTCTTAGGGTGACGAGAGGGTGTCCGGAATCCACATTTTAACAACACCCTCTACACTTGAGCATCTTACACTTAAGGAATTCTGTTTGTTAAGCTTTGCTTTGGAAATAGAATGAAAGGGACACCGCTCTATTTTCTGCTAGCAATTGAAAGATTTTCTGGGGAGCAATAAGTCATCAATTATGATTATGATACTAATTCTGTCTTGTGTCACAGACAAAGCTCTTCATGTCCGACCCTGCTTCTGGATATAGACTCAAGAGCAGTGATTAGGTCTCTTGAGAGCCCAGCATCACGGGCCTTTAACAGTTATTTGCAGAATTTCACTGAGGGAACAAGAAATGCCTAGTGTCTAGTCAGTACTGGCTGATGGGTTGACAGCCCATTACCTCTAATCCCCTTGTCCATGCTGTGTCCTGGGAACTTTGTCTCGAAGGTGCGGGTTCTGTCTGCTCTCTGACAGATGACACAAATTCATGACCAAGTTACATCAGTAGCAAAATTATAATATATTAATAGAAACAAAATAGAATGAAGCTTTGGGAAGGCAAGCACTCTTCCAGAACTTGAAGGTCGGCTTGCATTGTTCATGGGGTCAGGGGAAGGAAGCGCCTTCAGAATTTGGTTCAGTGGCAGCAAGAAAGACCAGGGTTGGTTTTAGGGAGGTGTTTTCCAAGTAGAACCATTGCAGATGCTGACACTGGCCCCCAACATTGCGTGGTCTCCCTTCCCGAGTGAGATCTGTGGAAAGAAGGCTGGCTGGTGGCTCTGGAGGAGTCTGCAACCGTGGCTTCCACAAAGACTTCAGTCTTGCAGCCATTTGGCCACGACATGAACTTTTGGCTTATCATCATAAGAGGTCTTTCCAAAGGTGGCTTCCACCGTACTTCTGGGAGGGGGTCTTCCAAGACGAGGGGCACTCAAGGGTCATGCATCGTAATGACCAACGTCCAGCTGCTGCAGCAGACACGGTGAACCAGATCTCTGTCTCCAAAAGGCCCAGGTGCAGAGTCAGGCTGGCAGGGCCAAGGATGTCAAGTCAGGACCCGTGTGGCCAGTCTTTGGGTACATGCTGTTCATAGCAAACATGCGTGCCCCCGGCCCCCGACAGGCACACACACTGTCCACACTGCCCTGGGAGGAGGCCCTAGTGTAAATGGGGGAAGGTGAGGTACGATCTGAGGGGAGCTCTCTGGAGAATCATGCACTAGTAATCCTGAGCACAGAGTCCGTCTCCAATAGAGAGAATAGTTGCTTTGTTGGCATCTACGTCTGCTCCAGCTCATAGCAGCAGCATCTCCCAGCCCAGGCCCACAGAGGGCGCCCACTTCTCTGGAGTTAGTGAGAAGAGGCGGAGAAAATGTTGATGAGCAGAAGTGTGTTTGAAACTAGGGAAGGCAGCCTTGCTGGCCTCGATTTTGTGGGCCATAGCTTGACATCCAGTCTGTCGCGCCGCTTGGTTTGTTGGCTTTTTTCGTGTGTGTGTGTGTGTGTGTGTGTGTTGTTGGGGATTGAACCCAGGGACGTTCTACCTCCAAGTTACAACCCCAGCCTTTTTTGTTTTGTTTTGTTTTGAAACAGGGTCTTGCTAAGTTACTGTGAGCTGGCCTCACACCTGTGATCCTCCTGTTTCAGCCTCCTAAGTACTGGCATCACAGGCGTGTGCCACCATACCCGGCTTACTGGCATCTTCAGTCCTCTGCGTACAGGCTGAAGGCCAGACAGGGAGGTCCGTGTGAAGCCACCTCATCTGCTCCCAGGGAAATGAGAGGAGGGCCTCTAAGATGAGGGGTCTTGTCCCCACTGTGAGGGTGGGAGCTTGGGCATCCTGACTTTCACAGGCCCTTCTCACGTCTTTACTACGTGTGGCATTCTTAGTTTGAAATGTAACCCCACAAAGACAGAGATAAACACATGTAGACCCAGGACGCGAAGGCCTTGGGGTCACGTGAACAGCGTTTGGGTGACCCATCCCCAGGGCCTCTCGCTTCCTACTCTGCTGCCAGAGTGTGGGTAATGGAGATGGGCCTGCACTCCCCAACATGGCTGCTTCTAAAATGGCCACTGGCTCAGGAAGTGGGGATCTGAGGCCCAGGGAGCCAGGTTCACTGCTATGCTGACTCCAGATGCAAAGGAAGCTCCACCTGGCTTCCCCTCCCCTGGCCTAGCTCTGGCTACTAATAACTCAGCCACTGCCCCTTCCTCTCACTCTGCTTTTCTGCGGAGTGTGGGCAGTCAGAGGAGAGCCAGGCTGCCGGGCCAGGAGGGCAGATCCGCCTCTTCCAACTCCCTTAGGAAGTACAGTTCCTACAGCCCTACACCCCGCAGGGCTGGAGAGAGGCATCCTTGCTGGGCTCATGGGGGCCCCTGCCAAGGAGCCAGGGAAGACCAGGCCCCCCAGCTCTGTGCCTACCCAACCCAGGAACATACACACCAACCCTCAGGACCCTCGGGAGAGAGGACAGGAGGAGGAGGCAGGAAGGCAAGTAGTGACTGGGGTCTTCTTTCTTATTTAAAAAACAAAAGGGCAAAGATGTGGTGTTAACATTCGGAAATACAGGCAGGGGCGGAGGAGGCAGGGGCGGCTCTTGGGAGCGGCCGGGTCAGATGAGGCCGGCGGCCTTCTCCTGCACGTTGTACTCCCTGTTCTTCTTTACTCTCCAGCTGATGAAGAACAGCAGCAGCATGCCCAGCGCCTTGTAGCCCACCTGCAGGCCCAGGTAGCTGCGGGACGGAAGGAACAGGGCCAGTGAAGACAGAACCAGGAAAAGGAGCGTCGTTCTCTCGGTGGCCCAGGGAATGTGTCCATCACCGCTCAGCGAGGATCTTTTACACCCAAGTGGGGACCCAGAAGGATATACGTGTCCCAGGGGGCAGGCAGGGGGCAGACACAGGACTCCAGTGGTCCTCGGCCTCCCACTGGAGCCTCCAAAGGGCCAGAGGTGACGCTGCCACCCTGGCCAGCCCTGGCAGGACCTGTCTTCCCAGCAGAGCCAGAAGGAGGGGACATCTTCTTGCTGCCCTCTTGCTCTGTCCCTGTCCTGGCCTTCTCTGCCAGTCCCCACCCAGCTCCCTTCCCTAGGGGCGCTGGTCTATGGATGACGGCAGGGAGGGGACAGAACTCTGTGGCGCTGTAGCTGGGCTTGGCTCCCTGAGGTTGTTGGGCCCCCCAGCCCTGGACCTCTGCCCGGAGCCTGGGGGCCCCTCTCTGAGCAGTGAGAGGCTAGCCTGGTATCTCCCATAGCCCCAGGCTCTTCTTAGACTCCAGCCAGCCCTTTCCCCTTGATAAACTTCTTTCTGCTGCTGCTACACCCAATCCCAGGGCTGTGGGGCTACCTCAGTGTGGAGTCTGGGCCTTGCTACCTGGATGGTTCCCTGTCAGCTTTGAAGTGCTTGTCACAGTGGCCCTAGCTCCCTGTCCATAGCAGAGACTGCGAAGATGACCCTGGAAGTCCTCTCCCGCACCCCCAATCACCAGGTAAATGGCCGCTCTTCGCCGAGGCCCAGAGCTGGACCTCCTGGAGCACACGCACGCGGGGCCTCACCTGTCCCGGAGCGCGTCGTTGTCGTAGTAGGCGCAGGCCCCCCGCCTGCCGGAGCATCGCGTATTCCACCGGATGCAGGAGTAGTCGATGGTGAGGCCGTAGAGGGCTGGAGCGGGCAGCCAGGCTGGCTCAGCGGGGAGAGAGGTGAGAGAGCCCGGGTCACCTGGGGCCACAGGGCTGGGGAGCCAAGTCCCCCTGCATGGTTCACGGTGTGAACAGCCCTGCCTTACCCTCTGGGAGTGCAGTGATTGGGAAAGCAGATGGCTGTCAGCGAAGCCTGATTTTCTCTTTTGCCAGAAGGCTTAGGAGATAAAAGGGACCTGGGCCATCCTTTCAGGGCAGAATGAGTCACTGGGGTCACCCTGATGCCAGCTCAGACACACAGCACCGTTCTCATGCCCACGGTTGGCCCCAAGTGGAGATCCGATTTTGAAGGGCGTCGATTTCCCAAGTCCTCACCTGGGCCCTTGGGGACGCTCAGCTTGGCGAAGTCACTATTACATGGCCTCCTAGGCCAGGCGCTAGTTCAGGACTAGACTGTTTTTGTTTTTTGGTGCTAGGGATTGAACTCAGGGACATTCTACCTCTGAGCTACACCTCCAGCCTTATTTTATATTTATTTGGAAACAGGGTCCTACTAAGTTATTGAGAGCCTCACTAAGTTGCTCAGGCTGGTCTCGAACCTGCGGTCCTCCTGTCTCAGCCTCCGAAGTACTGGGATTACAAGCGTGCACTAGCACGCCAGGCTTCAGGACTAGCCTCTGAACCCTGGTTTATAGAGGTTCAAATCCCATGTTCTTCTATCATTCCACACTGCACTACTCATTGAGACAAGACCCCCGAAGACCCCCAACACCCAGGCCCCCAGCCGCTGAGAGGCAAGACCTGGTCCAGCAGGCACTAGGCCCTTATGGCTATTGAGTATTCTGGACGCCCTGCTCTGTGTCACGAGTTCAGATCGGGCAGATCTGAGCCCAGGATTCACACTGAGGATGGGCGGTTCTGGTCTCAGAACCACAGTGCTGAGAACAGAGTCCTCCAGGGTCTGTGAGCTGCTGCGTCCAGAGCAAAGGAAGAGGTGGTATGCAAGGTGGCCCCCGCCAGGAGCAGAAGCTGCCTCTCTACTGATCCTGCACACTCCCCCCACTCCCCACCCCCGTTTTCAAGCCAACAGGGCATAGAAACTGGCCAGAGGATTGGCCCCTGATCGACGCTTCCCTAAGTAGAAATCAAGCCCAGAAAACTTTTCCAACCAGATCCGGATGAGTAATTGTAAACCTGCTGGGGCTTATAAATAGGGAGTCCTTTCATTGACCCCAGCGTGGAGCCGTGTTCTTGAGGGACACGTGGAATCTAGCCAGACCTGGGCGTTCTAACCACGGTCCTGCATCGAGTCAGCAGAGCTCAGGTGGAAGAGTTAAAGCAGCCAGTGCTTGGAGTGGTGAGACAGAGGGGTCATTTTCAAGGTCACTGAAAGAAACGGGGCATAGGGCTCTTCGGAGCCTGTCCCAGCTGCTGGTTAGGCAGGGAGGAATGCCAGTTCTCCTCAGTGGAAGCCTCAGTGCAAGTTCTGAGTTATAGATGATAAGTTATAAATTAATGCAAGAAGCCAGAGCCTCTGCCAGGAGACAGGTACCTGTGTCCTCCATGTTTATAATATAGGCCAGAGGTGCCAGGTGCGGTGGCGTGCACTTGTAATCCCAGTATTTAGGAGACTGAGACAGGAGGATCACAGGTTCGAGGCCAGCCCCAGCAACTTAGTGAGACCCTCAACAACTTAGTGAGACTCTGTTTCAAAATTAAAAAAAAGGGCTAGGCGGTGTAGCTCAGAGGTAGAATGCCTGAGTGTTCAGTCCCCTGTAGCAACAAACAAAACAAAACAAAACAAAACAAAACAAAACACCAGGCCAGAGTCAGACAGACTCAACCAGGACAGGAGGATGGCATTGAACAAATTGGTCGTTCCTCATCATTGTCTACAGCTGGGTTGGATCCTGCAGAGGCTCGGCTCAGCCCACCCCAGAGGGGACCAGGCCAGCTCACCCTGGAAGGATAACGGAAGCCACCGTAGGGGAGGCGGGAACCTGGCCCTGGGATAATAACGCAGACCAGGTTCTCCAGGGATTTCAGCACTAAGATTTCAGCACCGCTATCCACACCTGGATAGCAGCTCTAGCTCCTCTCACTGGATGCTCCCTACTTCTCACTACGATTTGCAGCCACTAATGAAGACATCCTCAGTTGGACAGTCCCTTTACCTCTGTTTACCTGTCATGGCAAGGGTCTCCATAATAGTACTTTGTGATAATCTAGTGGATGTGTCAAAAAGGGGCAGCCTGAGTCGGGCGTGGTGACACACACCTCTAATCCCAGTACTTGAGAGACTGAGACAGGAGGATCACAGGTTCAAGGCCAGCCTTAGCTACTTAGTGAGGCCCTCTGCAACTTAGTGAGATCCTGTTTCAATATAAAGAATAAAAAGGGGCAGCCTGAGCCGGGTGTGGTGACACACACTTGTAATCCTAGTATGTGAGACACTGAGACAGGAGGATTGCAGGTTCAAGGCCAACCTCAGCAATTTAGTGAGACCCTCAGCAACTTAGCGAGACCCTGTTTCAAAATAAAAACTGAAAAAAGTCCAGGAGTGTAGCTCAGAGGTAGAATGTCCCCAGGTTCAATCCCCAGTATGGAAAAATAAAGTAAAATAAACAAATAAAATAAAATAAAATAGGGGCATTTAGCATGAGCAGACCAGGAGTGGGCCTGCACCGTTTCCCCCCACCTCTCAGTTCATGCACCCAGGGAGAGCTGGGTGCCTCCTGCTCCTCGTGGGCAGTTCCCTCCCTATGGGGAACTGTCCATCCCTTGTGCACAACTCAATTCCTCCAGGGGCTCTGGGCTGCTTGAGGACGGGCAGGGTTCACAGGCAGAGGGCTGTGCACCCAACAAACATTCTCTGAACTGAGGACTGAATTTGGCAAAATGGGAAGAGAGCCCGGGCAGGGGTCAGTAGCTGTTCTGTCTGGGGCAGGAATGTGAGGTTTTGTTCCTACAGCAAATTATTGGAGAAAGATTTAAAAATACCTGCTTTTAACTCGCTCTTTGGCTTTCTCAGCTGGGCCTACTTTGCACTTTTCTTACATAATCGAGTTTGGAATGAACGCTGTGGATGGAAGATTTCCTAACCTCAAGCAACAGGGAAACGGCCCATGTAGGGTTTGCGCATCTGCTGTTGATTACACACAGCGGGATGAGATGGGGCTTCCCCCAGCCCTGCCTGCTCCCCGCAGCTCTCGGTGCCCACAGCTCAGAACCACCACTCCCCAGGAGGGGGCTCTCGGACACTCACCCAGCAGACGCATCAGCAAGAACTGTACCCCGATGGCGAAGGATTTTTCTTCCTGGTTCACCACCCTGAAAAGACAAACAGGGGATCAGCACCTAGAGGATTCAGGCTGCACCACCCCCAAATGTTCCTGTCGTTAAGTCAGCGGTTCCCAGAGCACCCTCCTCTGGATCAGCAGCACCCCCAGGGAACTAGTGAGAAATGCAGATTCTCAGGCCGCATGACTAATGCACAGATGTGTCCAGAAGAGATGGAGACTTTGGGGGTGGGGCCCAGTGACCTGTGACCTCACAAGCCCTCCCAGGAAATCCTGATGCTAGTTCAAGGTTGGGGATCACTGGGTTGATTGCACACCTGCAATCCCAGCATTTGGGAGGCTGAGACAGGAGGACCCAGGTTCCAGGCCAGACTCAGCAACTTAGTGAGATTCTGTTTCAAAATTAAAAAAATAAATAAATAAAAAGGGTAGGGGGTGTAGCTCTTGAGGTACAACACTCCTGGGTTCCGTCCCCAGTACCCAAACAAAACAAATAAGACGGAAAAAGAGGAGGAGGAGGAAGAGGAGGAGG
>PVJS01028225.1:0-25672 GCA_004027185.1 Glis glis
TCTTAGGGGTCTCAGATACAGGGGCACTCTTTTGAGTTATACTGTTTCCTCTCCTTTGAATCAGAGAGCTGGGCGGGCCCCTCTGACTCCTACGACCCGTGCTTCTTTCGCAAGCTCCCCACGGTCCTGAGACTTCGAGTCGCGGCGGAGTTCCAGCTCAACAATGCCCCGCCCTCGCCCAATCCCGTCGCTCTCCCTCCTCGAGAACAGCTCCATGGAAACCAAAGCATCACAATCCAAGGAGATCTCGCGAGAAGTGCGGCTGCGCCCGCGGCCCCGGAGAGGCGGAGCGAGGGCGGGAACGCAGAGCCGAGGGGAGGAGCCCAGCGCTTCGGAGGTCCGGGTCCGGACCGAGACGGTCCCTCTCCAGGCGGCGCCCTCGCGTGACTGCGCTTTACATAATCGCAGCCTCGCGCGTCACCGTGGCGTCCTCGCGTCCACGTCGAATCACAGTCGCCCAAAGCCCCGTGTTCCGCCCCTCACTGCTTAATCGACGTCGAAGAGAACCAGTGAACGCGCGGCCAGCGCCATCGCGCACGCCCCGGTCGCCCGGGCCCGCCCGCGCCCGCGCCCGCCCGCCCTCCTGTCGCAGCGCGCAGCCTTGCTGCCGCCGCCAGGTTGTGCCTCAGACTGTCAGATAAAGCGGCGGGCCGGGCGGCAGGGCGGTGAGACGGCCCGGGCCGGACATGGCGGCGCTCTACGCCTGCACCAAGTGCCACCAGCGCTTCCCCTTCGAGGCGCTGTCTCAGGGGCAGCAGCTGTGCAAGGTGCGCGGGCTGGGGCGGCGGCCGGGAACGGGGGACGCGGCAGGCGCGGCCCGGAACTCCCGGCTTGCGGCGCCGCCCGGCGGGGTCCCTCGGGCTGGGTGTGGCAGGCCAGCCTGGCCGAGCAGCCGCCCGAGCGCCGGGGCGCGGCGAGGCACGTGGGGAGCCCCAGGCCGAGCGCAGGCCCCCGCGGCGGCGTGTCCGGGTGCTTAGCAACCGCGGGGATTGTTCTCCGACCCCGTGAGGTCGGGGGAGGGGACAGCGGGTCCTCTGCTCGCCCCTGCCAAGCCGCCCCCGAGAACCTTTGTGCCGCCTTCCCCTCCGCCGCGGTCGCCCCGGTCGTAGACCGAGGGACCCCCTGCCCTGCCTGGCACTGAACTCCAGAGTTGGGTGCTGCCGGGGAGGAGTGTCTCGAACTCAGATGTCTCCCGGGCACTCCATCGATGCATTCTTAGAGTCGGAGGTGGCAGGGCTTTATTTTTTTTTAAGCCCCACAGCCAAGCGCACACATCAGATGGATGACTTTCCAGCATCCATTTGGTGGCCTTTGGTCCTTACCCTAACTCGTTTTTAGCCCTAATGTTCCAGTTTCTCTTTTTAGTTTGTTTGCTTCATCCCGCTTTGCCTACTTAAGAGAATAGAGGTGCTGTTAGGCAATAGTTAAAAATCACCAATCCCATTGAAGAGTGATGTTGACATATCCTCAAATAATCCAGTTTGTGTCTCTGATTTGAGTTATTCATAATTGTGTGTCACTGTTTCCTCAGATGGTCATGATTTCCCTTTGCCACTCTTGTGGACCAGTCTGAGAGAACACAAGTGTTTACCTTTTGTGTGGACCAGTCTGAGAGAACACAAGTGTTTACCTTTTGTGTGTGTGTGGTGCTGGGGATTGAATCCAGGGGCATTCTACCTCTGCGCTACACCCCCAGCCCTATTTTATTTTTATTTTGAAACAGGGTCTTGCTAAGTTGCTAAGAGTCTCACTCCTTGCTTAAGGCTGTCCTCAAACCTGCAATCCTCCTGTCTCAGCTTCCCAAGTACTGGGATTACAGGTGTGTTCCACCATACCCAGCTGTGTTTGCTTTTTTTAGTCTTAAAAATGTTAAAAATATGATTTAAAGGAAGCTTTAAATAAAAATGATTTTAGTCTAACACCTTCATTTCACAAAGTAAACCTCAAAATCACAGAGTGGCAGAAGAACCAGGACTATAGGGCTTCTGATTCCCAGTCTAGGGCTTATTCATACATATATTTGTTTTGCAATTTATGACTAGTTCCATATAAATTTTTACTCCCACATCAACAGCATAGCCGTGACACAAATATTACAGAGGAGGAAAATAAGGCCCAGAGAGTTGTGACTCATTCAAGTATAGTGACTATGCAAGGAATAGTACCCAGGTCTTCTGCTTCCTACTAAAGGCTATTTCCCTTTGTGAGTGCCTTTTACAATTATATCCTCATTTCATTTCAGGAATGTCGGATTGCACACCCTGTTGTGAAGTGCACCTACTGCAGGACTGAGTACCAGCAGGAGAGGTAGAGTTTTGGTTTACCATGAAAGATGTTAATGGGCTCTTTTCTCTTAAAATCTGTGATTGCATTTCATGTGAAGATCTATAATCAATTGCTTTGTAACATACAGATCTGTAGTCATTTACATTATACACAGTTTGCTATTACCTTGAAGGGTGTATAATACACTTTTTTTTTTTTTGCGATACCGGGGATTGAACCCAGGGGCGTACCCCCGGCCCTATTTTTTATCCTTTACTTTGAAACCGGGTCTCGGGAAGTTGCGGAGGGCCTCACTATGTAGCTGAGGCTAGCTGCGAACCCAGATGCTCCGGTCCCCGCCTCCCAAGTACTGGGATTACAAGCGTGTGCCACCACGCCCGGCTGTATAATACACTTATACCCTAGGTAATACCCATTGATTGCTTAAATTCTTTTTTTTTTTTTGTAGTACTGGGGATTGAACCCAAGGCTTCAAGTATGCTAGGCAAGTGTGCTACTACTAAACTATATCCCCAGCCCTTTTAAATTTTATTTTTCTTGTGACTGGGAGGGGATTGAACTCAAGGATGCTCTATCACTGAGCTGTGTCCCCAGCCCCTTTTTTTGGAACTGGGGATTGAATCCAGAGTTCTGCCTCTGAGCTACACCCCAGGCCTTTTTATGTTTATTTTGAAACAGGATCTCACTAAGTTGCTGAGGCTGTTCTTGAACCTGTGATCCTCCCATCTCAGCCTCCCAAGTACTGGGATTATAGGCATGCACCATCACACCTGGCTCATTTATTTTTTTGAAACAGGTTCTTGCTAAATTGCTGGGGCTGGCCTCGAACCATCAGTCCTCCAGTTTCAACTGCCCAAGTACTGGGATTACAGGTGTGTGCCACCACGCCTGGCTTCCCAGCCCTTTTTTAAATTTTATTTTGATACGGTGCCTTGCCAAATTGTCTAGGCTGGCTTCAAACTTGCTATTCTCCTGCATCCAGCTATTTATAAACTTTCATTTTATTTATTCTGTGGAGATGGGGAGCAAACCCAGAGCCTTGTGCATGCTAGAGCTATTCTACCACTGAGCTACATCCCTAACCCTGATTGCTTAAACTTTTTTTTTTTTTTTTGTGGTACTGGGGCTTGAACCTAGGGTCATTCTACCTCCGAGCTACACCCCCAGCCCTATTTTTTTTTTTTATTCTTTATTTTGAAACAGGGTCTCCCTAAGTTGCGGAGGGCCTCACTAAGTAGCTGAGGCTGGCCGCGAAACTGCGATCCTCCTGTCTCAGCCTCCCAAGTGCTGGGATTACAAGTGTGAGCCACCATGCCTGGCTTAAACTTTTAAAGTTACTTAATTTTCAGACCCTTGATCATTTTATATTGTGGCTATGATCTTTTTGACACTAAGAAAACCAACCCCACAGCAGTAAAACATGAGCCTCAAGCTCCAGTATGTATATATATACAGAGCTTAAAGAATTTATAAGGCCAAAGAAGATACTTTTGGAAATGTGACAATCCTGATAAAAGGTTAGTTAGCCCTAGCCACATTGGAAGCTCACTTGACTTTACAGTTTGTGTGAATCTCATTTGAAAGAGTATGAAAAACACTTATGTGTGAGTGAACAAACATCTTTGGAAGACTTTTCAGTAGCATTGAAGTGGTTTATTATTCTAGCAGTCAACCTTTGTGTGTAGCTGATCCCACTTTCACCAGGCTGGAGTCTTTTTTTTTTTTTTTTTTTTTGCCGTGCTGGGGATTGAACCCAGGGGCGTTCTACCTCCGAGCTACACCCCGGCCCTATTTTTTATACTTTATTTTGAAACCAGGTCTCGTGAAGTTGCAGAGGGCCTCACTAAGTCGCTGAGGCTGGCGGCGAACCCAGATCCTCCGGTCTCCGCCTCCCACGTACTGGGATTACAAGCGTGCGCCACCATGCCCAGCTGCCCAGGCTGGAGTCTTGTTGCTAGATCATACATAGACCTAGAAGCTTTATTTTAATCAGCCTCATTTCAATTCTAGGAATATTTCCCCCCATTATTATGGATATTTTCAAACAACAACAAAAAAGGATGAATTAGTGAACACTCATATACCTATGACTAAGTCCACAATGTACATTTTATTGTATTTGTATCTATTCATCTGTCTATTAATGCATCAGTTCTTCTTATTTCAGAGGCATTTTATTTTATTTATTTTTTTGTGTGTGATACCGGGGATTGAACCCAGGGGCATTCTACCTCCGGGCTACACCTCCAACCCTATTTTTTTATTCTTTATTTCGAAACAGGGTCTAAGTTGCGGAGGGCCTCACTAAGTAGCTGAGGCTGGCTGCAAACCCGGATCCTCCAGTCTCAGCCTCCCAAGTACTGGAATTACAAGCGTGCGCCACCATGCCCTGCTCAGAGGCATCTTAAAGTTGCAAATATCAGTATACTTGATCCTTAAACACTCTTGGAGGCATACTGTTAACTAGAATTAAATATTTGTGCTGGGTGTGATGGCACATGCCTGTAATCCTAGTACTTGGGTGGCTGAGATAGGAGGATCGAAAGTTCAAGGACAGCCTCAGCAATGTAGCAAAATTCTCAGCAACCTAGAAAGACCCTGTTTTAAAACAAAAAATCAGGCTGGGTGTGGTGGCACATGTTTGTAATCCCAGTACTTGGGAGGCGGAGACCGGAGGATCCAGGTTCGTGGCCAGCCTCAGCTACTTAGTGAGGTCCTCCGCAACTTCGAGAGACCCGGTTTCACAATAAAGTATAAAAATAGGGCTGGGGGTGTAGCTCTGAGGTAAAACACCCCTGGGTTCAATCCCCCGGTACCGCAAAAAAAAAAAAAAATCAAAGGGGCTGGGGGTGTAGCTGGCAGGTAGACTGCCCTGGGGTTCAATCCCCAGTACTAGCCGAGTGTGGTGGTGTACACTTATAATCCCAGTACTTTGGGAGGCTGAGATGGGAGGATCACAGGTTTGAGAACATTCAGTAAGTAGTGAGTTTCTTGTCAACCTAGTGAAACCCTGTTTTAAAATAAAAATAAAAAATAGGGCTGGGGGTGTTGTTCGGTTTTTTTTTTTTTGTACTATGGATTGAACCCAGGGGCTTTCTGTCTCCAAGCTGTACCCCCAGCCATTTTTATTTGTTTTATTTTGAAACAGGGTCTCACTGAGTTACTGAGGCTGGCCTCCAATCTGCGATTCTCCAGTCTCAGCCTCCCAAGTACTAGGACTATAGGTGTGTACCACCATGTCTGGCTAAGGAAGAATCAATTTTCAAATGATTTAAGAAAAGCCTTGTGTTTCTTTTTTCTTTAACAGTAAAACCAATACAATTTGCAAGAAATGTGCTCAAAATGTACAGTTGTATGGAACGGTAAGTAGGATTTCTCTGCACCCAACAGTGAGTACTTAGCTCTCTTGGACCTTTACCTTCTGTATACTATGTCACTAGAGCTTTTTTTTTTTTTTTTTTTGTGTGTGTGTGTGTGTGTGTGTGGTATTGAGGATTGAACCCAGGGGCATTTTTATCTCCGAACTACACCCTCAACCCTATTTTATTTTTATTTGGAAACAGGATCTCGCTAGGTTGATGAGAGTTTATTTTCTGAGGCTGTCCTCAAACCTGGATTCTCCTGTCTCAGCCTCCCAAGTACTGGGATTACAGGCATGTGCCACCAAGCCTGGCTGAACATTTTTGTTAGAAGTACTAGTTATGCTTATATAAATAGCATCTCAGCTTTCAAAATTATTTATTATTATTATTATTTGTAGGTATGTATGTGTGGTGCTGGGGATTGAACACAGGGACATTTTACCTCTGAGCTACACCCCCAGCCCTATTTTTTATTCTTTATTTTGGAACAGGGTCTCACTAAGTTGAGGAGGGCCTCACTAAGTAGCTGAGGCTGGCCACGAACCTGCAGTCCTCCTGTCTCAGCCTCCCAAGTACTGGGATTACAAGCGTGTGCCACCATGCCTGGCTATTTATTTCAATTTTTTAATTTTTTTTACTTTTTTGTGGTACTGGGAATTGAACCCAGAGGCATTCTACCTCTGAGCTACACCCCAGATCGATTTTATTCCTTATTTGGAAACAGAGTCTCACTAGGTTGCTAAGAGCCTCACTATATTGCTGAGGCTGTCCTCAAACTGTGATTCTCCTGTCTCAGCCTCCCAAGTACTAGGATTACAAGCGTGCGCAACCACTCCTGGCTTATTTCTATTTTTTTATTTGGAAACAGGGTCTCACTAAGTGCTGACAGCCTTACTAAGTTGCAGAAGACTGGCTTCAAACCTGTAATCCCCCATCTCAGCCTCCCAAGTACTGGGATTACAGGCGTTCACCACCAAGCTCAGCTAATACTTATTATAGAGTTCTGTGTTTATAGTTACCCTGCCAGGATTGTGATTATAATATTCCTCAAGTGACTTCAGTTACCAGTATGGAAAGATGAGGGGAAAGATGAATCCTATGACTTGACCTCTTCATTTGGTAACAATTGACTATTTATTTTGAAGAATGATTTTTTTTTCTCTTAATGTCAGGGTTGAGAATGTGATGCCTGTGCAGGCATTCTCCTGACACGTTTATACACTGGTAATGGCAAAGCCACCTTTCCAGAAATGTGGAGGCACTTGCTGGTTCCTCCAAAGAGTTGGTTCTGTTGAATTTCTCATAGATGTCTCATCATACACACTAATGGATTTTTGTTATTTGTTCATTCATTTATTTTAAGATCAATAGTCCTATGCAGGAAAACACTTTTTATAGTGTTAAAATGGTCTTCTTTTGATCAGTATAAAAGCACATTTATGAAGTTAGGAATATATTTTTCCATGATTAATGGGCTACATTGTAGGAATTACTACTTTAAAGAAATGTACTGGTGTTTATGATACACTTACTGGACTCTTTTTTTTTTCCTCTCCTCTTTAAGCCCAAACCTTGTCAGTATTGCAACATAATCGCAGCATTTATTGGTAATAAATGCCAGCGCTGCACAAATTCAGAGAAGAAGTATGGACCACCGTATTCTTGTGAACAGTGCAAGCAGCAGTGTGCGTTTGACAGGAAAGATGACAGAAAGAAGGTAAATCTATGTTTCTCTTCATTTTTTTTTTCAGAGAAATTAAAGCGGGCCAATTATGTTAAAAAGATATATAACAGAATTCCTTTCTGGGTTCTGTTGTTGACCTTGAAAAAGGTAGACTTTCTTCATTTATCAACCATGAACCATTATATTACATTTCATTAGAATCCAAATTACAGTGATTGATAACCCTGTAATTGAAGTGTGTGTGTGTGTGTGTGTGTGTGTGTGTGTGTGTGTATTACTGGAGATTGAACCTGGAAGCATTCTATCTCTGAGCTACCTTCCCAGCCCTATTTTATTCTTTTGTTTGTAACAGGGTTTTGCTAAATTGCTGAGGGCCTCACAAGTTGCTGAGGCTGGCCGCGAACCAGCAATCCTGTCTCAGCCTCCCAAGTATTGGGATTTCAAGCATGCCCACCACTCCTGGCTTAATTTTTTTTTTTTTTGTACTGGGGATTGAACCCAGGGATGTTCCACCTCCAAGATATACCCCCAGCCCTATTTTATTTTTTATTTTGAAACAGGGTCTCACTAAGTTGTGGAGTACCTTACTAAGTAGCTGAGGCTGGCTTTGAATCTGTGATCTTTCTGTCTCAGCCTCCCAAGTACTGGGATTACAGGCGTGCACCACCACGCCTGACTAATTTGTTAATTTATTTATTTATTTATTTATTTTTTTGCGGTACCGGGGATTGAACTCAGGGGTGTTTTACCTCGAAGCTACACCCCCGGCCCTATTTTTTATACTTTATTTTGAAACCGGGTCTCACGAAGTTGCGAAGGCCTCACTAAGTAGCTGAGGCTGGCCGCGAATCCAGATCCTCCAGTCTCCACCTCCCAAGTACTGGGATTACAAGTGTGCACCACCATGTCTGGCTAATTTGTTAATATATAATGGGAGGATATAACTTTCCAGAGACCAGAGTACTCCTCCCTGCCAACTAGGTTACCTTTCCCTAAGTCAAGATACTGGAGAATACTGCATTAGTAATCAGGAGGTAACTTATAATAGTGTGCTGGTCTAGGGGACAACTCAAGCTTTGCAGTCCCCCAAACCTGATTTTCATCCCACTCCTGGGGCTAGCTGAATGATCCTGGGCAAGTTACTCTCTTTTTTTTTTTTTAACGGTACTGGGAATTGAACCCAGGGGCATTCTACCTCCAGGCTCCACCCCCAGCCCTATTTTTTATTCTTTTTTTTTTGCGGTATCGGGGATTGAACGCAGAGGCGTTCTCCGCGTTATGCCCCCGGCCCTATTTTTTATGCTTTATTTTGAAACCGGGTCTCACGAAGTTGCGGAGGGCCTCACTACGGAGAGAGAGAGAGACAGAGAGAGACAGAGCGAGAGCTGAGGCTGGCCGCGAACCTGGATCCTCCTGTCTCCGCCTCCCAAAGTACTGGGATTACAAGTGTGCGCCACCACGCCCGGCTTATTCTTTATTTTAAAACAGGGTCTCACTTAAGTTTCGGAGGGCCTCACTAAGTAGCTGAGGCTGGCCGCAAACCTGTGATCCTCCTGTTCAGCCTCCCTAGTACTGGGATTACAAGCATGTGCCACCATGCCCGGCTGCAAGTTACTCTCTCATGCATCTTTTTTTTTTTTTCTTTCTCTATGGAAGTAACAGTTGCTACTTTATGAGGGACATGGAAAGATTTTATGAGATAATTATATAAAACATTTAACTTTGAGCTGGCCCATAATATAACTCAATAAATGATACCTGCATTTTTATTAATTAGAATAGCTAATTTTTATTAACCCAATTATACCAGAATTCATTGTTTCTTTCTTTTTTTTGCAGTACTGGGGATTGAACCCGGGGCAGTCTACCTCTGAGCTCCACCCCCAGTCCTATATTTTATTCTTTATTTTGAAACAGGATCTAAGTTGCGGAGGGCCTCACTAAGTAGCTGAGGCTGGCCCCGAACCTGCGATCCTCCAGTCTCAGCCTCCCAAGTACTGAGATTACAAGCGTGCGCCACCACGCCCAGCTTAAGTTTCTACTTTATTAGTTAAAATCCCATCTTAAGAGTTTGGATGTTTTTAGACATCCCTAATCACATGCTCATAAGCTTTAAGAGAGGAGGGATTAAGAGTGGGTGGTCTGGTCCATGGCACACACCTATTATCTCAGTACTTGGGAGACTCTTGTGAGACTGGGACAGGAAGATCACAAGTTGGAGGCCAGACTGGGCAACTTAACAAGACCTTGTTTCAAAATAAAAATTAAAAAGGGCTGTGGGTATAGCTCAGAGGTAGATTGCCCATGTGTTCAATCCTCAGTACCACACACACACACACACACACACACACACACACACACACACACAAAAGTGAGTGGTCTGAGGATTAGCTCAGGGGTAGTGTGCTTGCCTCGTATGTGCAAGGCCCGGGTTTTGTGAGTCCTCAGCACTGCAAGAAAAAAAAAAAAGGAGTAAGTAATCTGGATTTAGAATGCATGGGTTGAAATCGTATTCTGTCACTTATTAGCTGTGTGACTTTGGGCAACTTAATCTATCCATACCCCAGTTTCATACCACTCCTCATTTGTAAATGTGGATGATCAGACCTCAGTGTTAGAAAAGTTGAGTTATAAGCCAGGCGTGTTGGCGCACACTTGTAATCCTTGTACTTGGGAGGTTGAGACAGGAGGATTGCAGATTCGAGGACACCCTCAGAAGTAGTGAGACTCTCATCAGCCTAGTGAGACTGGTTTCCAAATAAAAATAGAGCCAGGCGTGGTGGAGCACTCTTGTAATCCCAGTACTTGGAAGGCTGAGATAGGAGGATGGCAGGTTCGCGGCCAGCCTCAGCAACTTAGTGAGGCCCTTTGCAACTTAGTGAGACCCTAAGTTTCAAAAATAAAAAATATTTTTTATTTTTCAAAATAAAAAATAAAATAGGGCCAGAGGTGTAGCTCAGAAGGTAGAATACCCCTGGGTTCAACCCCCAGCACCAAAAAAAAAAGAAAGGTTGAGTTATTATGAGTAATTCCCTTAGAAGGAATCTAGTACATGGTTAAATCAATCAATTTTTGTTTTTTGGTACTGGGAATTGAACTCAGGGGCATTCTACTTCCAAGCTATACCCCCAGTCCTATTTTTTTATTGTGAAACAGGGTCTCTCTAGGTTGATGAGAGTCTTACTACTTGCTGAGGCTGTCCTCGAACCTGCAATCTTCCTGCCTCAGCCTCCTAAGTACTGGGATTATAAGTGTGCATGACCACACCCGGCTAAGTCAATTTTTTTTTTCGGTACTGGGGATTGAACCCAGGGGCATTCTACCTCCGGGCTACACCCCCAGCCTATTTTTTATTCTTTATTTTGAAACAGGGTCTCACTAAGTTGCAGAGGGCCTCACTAAGTAGCTGAGGCTGGCCGCGAACCCGGATCCTCCGGTCTCAGCCTCCCAAGTACTGGGATTACAAGCGTGCACCACCATGCCTGGCTCAATTTTTACTTATTTATTTTTTGTGGTACTGGGGTTTGAACCCAGGGGCATTCTACCTCCGAGCTATACCCCCAGCCCTTTTTGTTTTTGTTTTGCTTTTTTTTTATTCTTTATTTTGAAACAACGTCTCACTAAGTTTCAGAGGGCCTCACTAAGTAGCTGAGGCTGGCCACAAACCTGCGATCCTCCTGTCACAGCCTCTCAAGTACTGGGATTACAAGTGTGCGCTACCACGCCTGACTTTATTTTTGTTTTTAAACAGGGTCTTACTAAATTGCTGAGGACCTTGTTAAGTTGCTAAGACTGGCCTCAAACCTGTGATCCTCCTGCCTCAACCTCCCAAGTACTAGGCTTACAGGTGTGCGCCACCATGCCCCATTAATGCTTGTTATCGTTTAGTGAAGTTATCTTGTTTAAAAAATCCTTTTTTATTGAAAGCTCCTTCCTGGCAAGGTCCTCTGTTTTTCTTTTTTTTGTTATTATTGTTGTTATTTGTTGTACTAGGGATTGAACCCAGGGCTATTCTGCAGCCAAGCTACACCCTTAGTCCTTTTTATTTTTATTTTTTATTTTTTGTGGTACTGGCTGAAACCTAGGGTCATTCTACCTCTGAGCTATACCCCCAGCCCTATTTTATTCTTTTATTTTGAAACAGGGACTCACTAAGTTGTGGAGGGCCTCACTAAGTAGCTGAGGCTGGCCGCAAACCTGCGATCCTCCTGTCTCAGCCTCCCAAGTATTGGGATTACAGGAACGTGCCACCACACCCGGCTTTATTTTTGTTTTGAAACAGGGTCTCGCTAGGTTGCTAGAGTAACACACTTTTGGGGTTTTTTTTTTTTTTTTGGCAGTACCTGGGATTGAACCCAGGGACATTCTACCTTCGGGCTGCACCCCCATCCCTATTTTTTTTTATTGTTTATTTTGAAACAGGACCTCTAAATTGCGGAGGGCCTCACTAAGTAACTGAGGCTGGCCGCGGACTGGGATCCTCCCATCTCATCTTCCCAAGTACTGGGATTACAAGCGTGCGCCATCCCGCCCGGTTTCTGGGGTGTTTTTAAATCAGGCCTTCAGGCCATATTCCATAACTATGACATGAACCAGATTTAAGTTTTTTCAGAGATTATTAGTAAACAACTAATTCAGTGCCTGTCATATACCAGACTTGGTTCTAGGTATTGGAAGTACCCTAATGACCCAAATAAGACCTTACTCTGGCAGAGCTATTGGTGTGTATGAGAGAGAGAGAAGGGTGAGGACAAAGGAGGACGTAAATAAATGAAGACAAGTTTTAGATTTAAGTGCTATGAAGAAATAGAATATATGGTAGAGGGTCACCGATTGGCCAGCTTTGATTGGGGGATCAGGAGGTGACATTTGAGTTGAAACTAGAATGATGAGAAGGTAGCACCCCTGGGAATCTCTGGAGCACAGACTCTAGGAAGAGGGACCATCTGTGCAAAGACTCTAAGGCAAGAATGAGCTTGGCACAGGAGAATAGGAAGCAGAGAGGACAGGGGGAAGAGAAAGGAAGCGAGGTTATATATGCAGGTAGGGGCTGCATGGAAGTCACATAGGCCATCTTAAGACATTTGGATTTTTTATTTTATTTTTGTGATACTAGAAATTGGACCCAGGGCCATTCTACCTCCAGGCTACACCTCCAGCCCTTTTAATTTTGTGTTTGTTTGTTTGTTTGTTTGTTTGTTTGTTTGTTTGGAAATAGGGTCTTGCTAGCTTTCTGAAAGCCTCGCTATGCTGCTGAGGCTGTCCTCGAACCTTCAATCCTCCTGTCTCAGCCTCCCAAATACTGGGATTACAGGTATACGCCACCATGCCCAGTTAGAAGTTTGGACTTTATACTAATAAAATGAGAAAACCTTGGGTTTTGAGGAGAGAATATGTAGTCACATTTACATTTAAGAAGCACTCTTTGGCAGCTATATAGAAATAGTTTTAGCTGGGCGTGGTGGCGCACACTTGTAATCCCAGTATTTGGGAGGCTGGGACAGGAGGATCACAGGTTTGCAGCCAGCCTGAGCTAGTGAGGCCCTCCACAACTTAGTGAGACCCTGTTTCAAAAATGAAGAATAGCCGGGCGTGGTGGCGCACGCTTGTAATCCCAGTACTTTGGGAGGCGGAGACCGGAGGATCCGGGTTCGTGGCCAGACTCAGCTCTCTCTCTCTCTCTCCCTGTCTCTCTCTCTCTCTCTCTACTTAGCGAGGCCCTCCGCAAGTTCGTGAGACCCGGTCTCAAAATAAAGTATAAAAAAATAGGGCCGGGGGTATAGCGCGGAGGTAGAACACCCCTGGGTTCAATCCCCAGTACCGAAAAAAAAAAAAGAAGAATAAAAAATTGGGTTGGGGGTGTAACCTGGAGGTAGAATTCCCCTGGGTTCAATCCCCAGTACTACAAAAGAAAAAAAAAGAAATAGTTTTTAAAGCCAGGCGTGGTGGTGCACACTTGTAAATCCCAATACTTGGGAGGCTGAGACAGGAGGATCGCAGGTTCGCGGCCAGCCTCAGCTACTTAGTGAGGCCCTCTGCAACTTAGACCCTGTTTCAAAATAAAGAATATAAAAGAGGACTGGGGTGTATCTCAGAGGTAGAATGCCCCTGGGTTCAGTCCCCGGCAACACACACACACACACACACACACGTTTTTAAGGCCCCAGGAGTGGCAGTAATCCAAACATTTGGGCAGCTCTTGCAGTAGTAAGAGGTGAGAATGACTTTATTAGGATGGAAATAGTGAAGTTAGAAGGAAGAGGATAGATTGACTGATGGACTTGCTGATGGCCTACAGGATAGGGAGCAAAGAGGCTTTTGCTGACAACATAAAAAGCATTAGAGCCGGGCATGGCGCACGCCTGTAATCCCACTTGGGAGGCTGAGACAGGAGGATCACATGTTCAAGGACAGCCTCAGCAACATAGTGAGACTCTCAGCAACCTAACGAGACCCTGTTTCAAAACAAAAAATAAAAGGGTTAGGGGTGTAGCTTTAGAGGTAGAATGCTCCTGGGTTCAATCCCTAGTACTACAAAAAAACCAAACCAAAACAAAAAAAAACCTTTAGATAATGATGATGTAATCTACTCACGTACAAGATGGTACACAAGATTTAATTTCAGGAATAAGATATGCAGTCTATAAAATATCAGCAAACTTCCTCCACAGCCTGAGTAATTCCAGTCAGCTCTGCTGCCCAACCACCTGTACCAGACAGCCCCACAAATGATTTTGCAGTCCTAATACTACACAAAGGCACCCCAGCCTTAGAGGGCTGTGGAAGTCACTCTCTGCTTTCCTAGCTTGTGCCCGGCTGTTTCTGTTTAAAGGGATCAGCTTTATCTAATTCAGACTGTTCCATGGTAGGCCGCCACCAGGGACTGGAGCCTGAACTACTCATCCATTGGTCTTTCTCTGGGGACATTCTTTCTTTCCATCCGAGAGAAGGTATCTAGCATACCATTTTGTAAGCCATTTATAAGGTATTAAAATTGAAGTATGGTAGGGTTTTGGAAGATGTTGGTCCAAGGATACGAATTTTCATTCAGGAGGAATAAGTTCAGGGGTCTATTTTACAACATGGTGAATGTAGTTAATAACAATGCATTGCATTTTTTTTTTTTTTTTGCGGTACCGGGGATTGAACCCAGGGGTGTTCTACCTCCGTGCTACACCCCCGGCCCTATTTTTTTATACTTTATTTTGAAACTGGGTCTCACGAAGTTGCGGAGGGCCTCACTAAGTAGAGAGAGAGAGAGAGAGCTGAGGCTGGCCACGAACCCCGATCCTCCGGTCTCCGCCTCCCAAAGTACTGGGATTACAAGCATGCGCCACCACGCCTGGCGCTGCATTGCATTCTTGAAATTTGCCAAGACAATAGATTGTAAGTTCTTACCACAAAAAACTATGTGAAATAATGTCTATATTTATTAGCTCAATTTAGCCATTCCACTAGATATACACATTTCAAAATAACACATTGTGCATGAAAATATACACATTTTTAATCTGTCATTAAAGTGAAGTATAGACTTTATATTTCATCTTCTATCTTCTCTTTTCCCAGCTGAGTTTTCCTTAATGAGCACTATGGAGATATTTGTGTCTTTTGAATTCTTATGGGAACTTTGCTCTGGTCTGTATTTGCTAAGTTGAAGAAAAACAAACCTAAAAGATACATAAAGCCAGGCGTGATGGAACAGGCCTATAATCCCTTACTTTGGAGGCTGAAATAGGAGGACTGTAGGTTCAAAGACAGCCTCAGCAACTTAGGAGATGCTGTTTCAAAATAAAAATAGGAGCTGGGTGTGGTGGTGCACACTTGTAATCCTAGTACTTGGGAGGCTGAGACAGGAGGATCGCAGGTTCAAGGACAGCCTCAGCAATTTAATTTTTAATTTTTTTGGTGCTGGGGATTGAACCCAGAGTCATTCTACCTCCAAGCTACACCTTTAGCCCGATTTTATTTCTTATTTGGAAGCAGGGTCTCACTAGGTTTCTGAGAGCTTCGCTAAGTTGCCAAGGCTGGCTTTGAACGTGCGATCCTCCTGTCTCAGCCTCCCGAGTACTGGGATTACAAAAACGTGCGCCACCACGCCTGGCTCAGCCTCAGCAATTTAGTGAGGCTCTCAGCAACCTAGTGAGACCCTGTTTCCAAATAAGAAATAAAATCGGTCTGGGAGTGTAGCTCAGAGGTAGAATGCCTCTGGGTTCAATTCCCAGTACCACACACAAAAAAATAAATAAAAATAGAAAGGGCTGGGGCTGTAGCTCAGTGGTAAAATGCCTCTGGGTTCAATCCCTAGTACACATGCAGATACAAAAAAATTATAGGCTGTATTTACTAAACTGCTTTTATGTTCCTACATCATGCTAAGTGCTCTGTGTACATTGTGTCACTAAATCTTTGTATCAGCCGTCTGTGACTTGCCCAAGGTCATACAGCTCACAGTAGCAGAGCTGGAACTTAACCCAGAGATTCTAGCTCCCAGTGCCCATGTTCTCAGCTACTACACTATATTTCCTTTTCTTTATCCTTGTCTCCTCCTCTTTCAGGTAGATGGGAAATTATTGTGCTGGCTCTGCACACTTTCATACAAACGAGTCCTTCAGAAGACCAAAGAGCAGAGAAAGCACCTGAGCAGCTCTTCCCGTGCCGGCCACCAGGAGAAGGAGCAGTACAGCCGCCTGAGTGGGGGCAGCCATTACAACAGGTAACTCCCAGGCGCAGGAGAGAGAACTAGAGGTGCCGATAGCTGAGGTGTGAGACTCACACAGGCAGTCGTGGAAGATGCCATCTCATATAAGTTTTCCTATTTTCTCCCTAGTTACTACCCTGTAGGAAGAATCTTGTCTATTTATTTATTTATTTAATTTGTTTGTTTGTTATTGTGGTACTGGGGATTGAAACCAGGGGCATTCTACCTTCAGGCTACACCCCCAGCCTTATTTTTTTATTCTTTATTTTTGAAACAGGATCTCACTAAGTTGCAGAGGACCTCACTAAGTAGCTGAGGCTGACGGCAAACCTGCCATCCTCCTGTCTCAGCCTCCCAAGTACTGAGATTACAAGTGTGCACCACCACACCTGGCTTTTTTTTGTGTGTGTGTGTGGTACTGGGGATTGAACTCGGGCACATTCTACCTCCGAGCTATACCCTCAGTGCTTTTTATTTTTTGTTTTGAAACAGAGTCTTGCTAGCTTGCTGAGAGTCTTGCTATGCTGCTGAGGCTGTCCTCAGACCTGCAATCCTCATGTCTCAGCCTCCTAAGTACTGGGATTACAGGAATGTGCCACCACTCTGGGCTTCGTTTGTCATATTTTATAATTACTGTATCTTCCAAAGGCCAGGGAGATTTCTCTCTTTCTCGCTCTTTTTTTTTTTTTGTGGCACTGGGGATTGAACCCAGGGGTGCTCTACTACTAATCTATATTCCCAGCCATTTTTTGTTTATTTTTTATTTTGAGACAAGATCTTGCCAAGTTGCCCAAGATCTTGCTGGCCTTGAAACTTGCAGTCCTCCTGCCTCAGTCTCCTGGGTCACTGGAATCACAGGTGCGTGCCACCCGCACTGATGCACCAGGGAGATCTCTGTAAGGTGTCAGGATTTCCTGACTTTGTAATATGTCTTAAAGTTTTGTGGGACTTATTCTACTTCACATGTAGTGTCCTCCTCACCCTTGGAATGGGTTATTTCTCTAGAAGACTGGGAATTTTGCTTCCTCAGGAATGCAGCTTTTTAAATGTATATTTGGCTGGGAGGTTGATAGATGTTCTATATTCAGGGTGGAATCCAATCAAAAGATGCCCTTTCTTTGATGTCTTAAGCTTCCTTTCAGAGTATCTGTAGTATTAAGAGTTGTGGCTCTGGATTGAATCCAGAACTTGGATTCAAGTTGGCTCCGCCAAGTTCTCTGTGGGAATCTTGGGCAAGTTTTCACATCTGCAAAATGAGGGAAATAACAGCATTAACTCATGGGGTGTTTGTGAAGACAAATTATATAGTACATGCATAGTGATTAGTTTTATAGGAATTACTCAATACCTTTTAGTTATTTTTTGTTATTATTACCATTATGACTTTGTTTATTCAGCAAACATTACTAAGTACCCTCATGGGCCAGGGACTCTGCTGGTAATACAGAGGTGAATAAAGGACTCATGCTGCTCTCCAAGAGTATTGTGCAGTCTGGTGGAGAACACAAACTTGTAATCACATCATTGCAGTCTAATGTGAACGGCATCACAGTGGAAACATACCAAGATAGAAGCACAAAAGTCAGCAGTAATTAACTACCTCTGGAAGTCGAGCAAGGCAGGCTTGGAGAACAGCTGGTGTGTAGCTGGAGCTCAAGACGAGTTGACTCTTCAGATAAGGACTGGGCAGAGGCATCCTAGGCTGAGGGAATAGCATTTACCAAGGCACGGAGAGCAGGAGACCACGTAGAACTTGGGAGAATTGTAATTCCTTTTTTTTTTTTAATTTTTAAATTTTTTTTTTTTTTGCGGTACCGGGGATTGAACCCAGGGGCGTTCTACCTCTGCGCTACACCCCCGGCCCTATTTTTTATACTTTATTTTGAAACCGGGTCTCACGAAGTTGCGGAGGGCCTCACTAAGTAGAGAGACAGAGAAACTGGGAGGGAGAGAGAGAGAGAGAGCGCGCGCGCGCGCTGAGGCTGGCCACGAACCCGGATCCTCCGGTCTCCGTCTTCCAAAGTACTGGGATTACAAGCATGCGCCACCACACCTGGCTGTAATTCCTTTTACACTGCTGTAGCTTGTGACTGGAAGCTGGAAGATGCAAGAAAAAGAGGTCCTGAGCTGGGCGAGGTGGCGCACACTTGTATCCCAGTACTTGGGAGACTGAGCAGGAGGATCACAGGTTCGCGGACAGCCTCAGCAATTTGTGAGGCCCTCCACAACGTAGTGAGACCCTGTTTCAAAATAAAGAAAAAAATAGGGCTGGGGGTGAAGCTCGGAGGTAGAATGCCCCTGGGTTCAATCCCCAGTACCGCAAAAAAATAAATAAAATCAGTCTGGGGTGCAATTCGGAGGTAAAATGCCCCTGGGTTCAATCCCCAGTACCAAAAAAAAAAAAAAAAAAAAAAAAAAAAAAAAAAAAAAAAAAAAAAAAAAAAAAAAAAAAAAAAAAAATATATATATATATATATATATGTATATATTAGGGTTGAGTGTGTTTCTCAGATGTAGAATGCCCCTGAGTTCAATCCCCAGTACCAAAGGGAAAAAAGCTTTTATGTAAGAGTTCAGGTAAGAGATGTTACCACAAGAACCTCACCTAAGCTAGGTGCAGTGGTACATACTTGTAATTCTAGCTACTCAGGAGGCTGAGGCAGGAGGATCACAAGCTTAAGGCCAGCCTCAGCAACTTAGCCAAGACCTTGTCTCAAAAAATGAAAAGAAGCCAAGCGTGGTGGTGTAAACTATAATCCCAGTACTTGAGAGGCTGAGACAGGACGATCTGGGGTTTGAGGCCAGCCTCAGCAACTTAGCAAGACCCTGTTTCCAAATAAAATGTAAAAAGGGGATAACTTGGAGGTAGAATGCCCCTGGGTTCAATTTCCAGTACCCCCCAAAATTGAAAAGGGCTAGAGATATAGCTCAGTAGTAGAGTGCCCCTTGGTTCAATCCCTACTACCAAGGGGGAGGGGGGAGAGAAAGAAAAGGAAAAGAAAAAGAAAATAATATGCTTTTGCACAGAAAAGCCACTATCTTACATTGGTCCACTTGACAGACTTTCATTGTGGTGTTTTATTAATCTTTGATCTAACATGTGTCTCTCTATTTTTGCCGTTAAAAGCCAGAAAACACTTTCTACATCTTCAATTCAAAATGAAATCCCAAAGAAAAAATCCAAGTTTGATTCAATCACAACTAATGGAGACAGGTGAGCCAGTTGAAGTATGTGCGCACATGCATTTGAAATGCATACACAGTTCCTACAACAGGAATAAGTTCTAGGGTATGCCTTGGAGCTAGTGTACAGCTGTCTGTGAACTTTTTAGGACTGTTATATCAGCCACTTGATAGCTAATAAAGAAGCAGTACTACCTGGGTGTGCTTGCGCATGCCTGTAATCCTAGTAGTTGGGAGGCTGAGACAGGAGGATTGCGGGTTCAAAGCCAGCCTCAGCAATTTAGCGAGGCCCTTAGCAACTTAGTTTTGTTTTTTGCGGAACTGGAGATTGAACTCAGTGGGAATTCTACCTCTGAGCTACACCCCCAGCCCTATTTTTTATTCTTTATTTTGAAATAGGGTCTCACTAAGTTGTGGAGGGCCTCACTAAGTAGCTGAGGCTGGCCGCGAACCTGTGATCCTCCTATCTCAGCCTCCCAAGTACTGGGATTACAAGAGTGCGCCACCACGCCCAGCTCCTCAGCAACTTAGTGAGAGACTGTTTCAAAATAAAATATAGAGGTGGCACATGCCTATAATCCTAGTACTTGGGAGGCTGAAACAGGAGGATTGCAGGTTTGAGGCCAGCCTCAGCAACTTAGCGAGACCCTGTTTCAAAGTAAAAGAGGCTGGGGTGTATCTCAGAGGTAGATTGCCTCTAGGTTCAATCCCCAGTGCCAAAAATAAATGGATAAATAAATAAAAATAAAAAGTAGGGCTGGAGGTATAGCCCAAAGGTAGAACACCCCTGGGTTCAATCCCCAGTACCATAACCCCCCCCCAAAAAGAAGAAGCAATACTCCCTGGGTTCAATCCCCAGTACCATACCAAAAACAAAAAACAAAACAAAGAAGCAATACTGATATCTGTTTTTCAATTGAGTCTTATCATTCATATATAAGAATTTCTAAGTGGATTTAATAGCGCTTGAATTCTGCCATCCACTAAATACCTCCCCCACACTGATTGTAAGAATTGAAGAGCTGAACAGTTTTCATTGTGGTCTGTGCCTGTGGACTCCTCCAGGCAGGGCAGGAGTTGGTATCCAGAAGCAGAGCAGAGACAGGTGGGTCAAGGCAGTGTTAACTCTGTGAGGGGTAATCCACACTTCCTTAGCATGCAGAAAGCCACCAGTGCAGATGCTGGATCAGAAGAGAACAAGATGCTTTTAAGTATTTTTGTTTCATTATTAGCCTGTCTTATGTGCATTTTTATTCCTCACTTTCCTCTCTCCTTCTCAGCGATGCTTCCTCTTATGAGCTGCTTTGTCCTAATGTCCAGAGCGCCCTGTCTGTGTTGGTGCAGTGGGCTGCCTCCCAACAGAGTCTTGGGGCCAACCATTTTCCTGTTCCTCTAGGCACTCTTCCCTAAAATCCTTGGACTCATTTCCATTCTGAAAACACCTCCCATTCATGTTCTCCCAGCCAGTGGTAGATATGGGAGCAGACCAGCATATAGGTTTCCCAGGGATGAATGTTTTTATTCAGCAGAATATAAAACTTCTTTGAAGTTTACTCTTTACCATTGTCCATTTCATTAACTTGATTTCAGATCCTATGAAGATAGTGTCTTTTTACAACTAGTTTAATTGATTTTTAAACTTCATGAATTCAACCTTCTAGAAATGCTTACCTTAGATGTTCAAATTATATAGGGGAAGGAACGACAAAGACCATCTTTCTGGTCAGCATTACTGTTCTCTGAACACCTGGTCTGGCCATTCTGAAGAAAATATATGAGGCATGGATTGTCCTTCACCTCTGCTAGCATGTATGGCCCTGCAAAAATGACTTCCTTCCTTCTCTCTCTTTCCTCCCTTCCTTTTTTTTTGCGGTACCAGGGATTAAACCCTGGGGCGTTCTACCTCCGAGCTACACCCCCGGCCCTATTTTTTTTTTATACTTTATTTTGAAACAGGGTCTCACAAAGTTGCGGAGGGCCTCACTTAGTAGCTGAGGCTGGCGGTGAACCTGGATCCTCCTGTCTCAGCCTCCCAAGTACTGGGATTACAAGCGTGCGCCACCATGGCCGGCTTTTTTTTTTTTTTTGAGACAGGGTCTCACTATGTTGCCCAGGCTGGTCTTGAACTCCTGGACTCAAGCAATCCTCCCACCACAGCCTCCTGAGCAGGAGTGCTCTTGTTGAGCGCCCTGTAAAGCAGAGCATTCAAGCCAAGACCTGTGCCTTTAGATTCATCATTTCTTCTTGTGTTCATTTATGATCCAGGCTGGGTTTGGCCTAGGAAAAGCTCATTCATGCCCTCAGGTTTAATCAATCATTAAGTTTGCCTTCTATTAGCTTATTTTGTCTTTGAAATATTGACACTGTTCTTGCTGTCCATTACCATGGAAAAAACCAAACTAAAAACTCAGGCTCTCAGTTCAGACTGTTTTATTGCATCTGGCTACCAGCAATGACTTCTCCTCATGTAGGATGCTGATTCTTCTTTTTTTGTGTGTGTGATACTGGGAATTCAATCCAGGGGCACTTTACCACTGAGTTATATCCCCAGCCCTTTTTATTTTTTATTTTGGGACAGAGTCTCACTAAGTTGCCAATGCTGGCCTCAAAATTGCTATCCTCCAGCCTCAGCCTCCAGAGGATGCTGATTCTTGACTTAGGTACATGGTCTTTTATGATATCCTCCAGAAAAGATACTGTTATTTTTCCCTAAAATGACATACTAATTTGTTTGTGTGTGTCGGGGGGGCTACTGCAGATTGAACCCAGGAGCATTCTATCTCCGAGCTACACCCCAGCCCTATATTATTTTTTGTTTGGAAATGGGTTTTGTAAAGTTGCTGAGAGCTTTCCTAAGTTTCTGAGGCTGGCTGACTTTATTTATTTATTTATTTATTATTGTAACACTAGGAATTGAACCCAGGGGCATTCTACTTCTTAGCTACATGCCCAGCTCTATTATATTTTTAATTTTGAAACAGGGTCTCGCTAGGTGGCAGAGGGCCTCACTAAGTAGCTGAGGCTGGCCATGAACCTGTAATCCTCTTGTCTCAGCCTCCCATGTACTGGGATTACAAGCATGCGCCACCACGCCCGGTTTGAGGCTGACTTTAAACTTGCCATCCTCCGGTTTCAGCTTTCCAAGCACTAGGATTACAGGGGTGCACCACCATGCCCAGCTGACATACTAGTTTTTTTTTTTTTTGTACTGGGAATTGGACCCATTCTACTTCTGAGCTGCACCCCCAGCATTTTTCATTTTTTATTTTGAAACACTGTCTCACTAGGTTGCTGAGAATCTTGCTAAATTGCTGAGGCTGGTATCTAACCTGTGATCCTCCTGTCTCAGCCTCCTTGGTACTAGGATTATAGGCGTGTGCCACCACTTTCTGCTCTAATTTTTGAAAGTAATTTACTCTTTTTTTGTGTGTGTGGTAGTGGGGATGGAACCCAGGGGCATTCTGCCTCCGAGTTACATCCCCAGCCCTATTTTTTGTTCTTTATTTGAAACAGGGTCTCACTAAGTTGCAGAGGGTCTCACTAAGTAGCTGAGGCTGGCTGCAAACCCGGATCCTCCGGTCTCAGCCTCCCAAGTACTGGGATTACAAGCGTGTGCCACCACGCCTGGCCCTATTTTATTTTTATTTTGAAACAAGGTCTCACTAGGTTGATGAAAGTCTCACTGCTTGCTGAGACTGTCCTTGAACCTGCGATCCTCCTGTCTCAGCCTCCCAAGTACTGGGATTACAGGTATGTGCCATCATGCCTGACTGTAATTTACTCTTATAATTTTAAAATTTGTAAAATTTTTTCTGCTGCCACTTAGATTTTCATATATATACAAGTTCCATTTGAATGTTCCTACATTAGCATCCTTAACATTCTATTCCTCTTTATTTATTTTTTTGTGGTACGGGGGATTGAACCCAGGGGTGTTCTACCTCTGATCTACACCCCAGACCTATTTTATTTTATTTTTTATTGAAACAGGGTCTCACTAAGTTGCGGAGGGCCTTGCTAAATTGCTGAGGCTGGCTTTGAACCTGCAATCCTCTGTCTCAGCTTCCCAAGTACTGGGATTACAGGTATGCACCACCACACCCGGTTCCTCCTTTTTTTCTTTATCCATTAGCCTTCCATATTGTATAAATTACATTTTCTTAGCTTTCCCTAGTGGTTTGATACTTATAAGACTTAGTCTGTTTTTTAGTATTCACCATAAACCATAGCCTCCCTCTCGATATTTCTGATTTGTTTGTTAAAATTGTAACAAAAGTTTTTATTTTTTTTTTCGGTACCGGGGATTGAACCCAGGGGCATTCTACCTCCGCGCTACACCCCAAGCCCTATTTTTTTGTACTTTATTTTGAAACCGGGTTTCACGAAGTTGCGGAGGACCTCACTAGGTAGAGAGAGAGAGAGAGAGAGAGAGCGAGAGCGCTGAGGCTGGCCGCGAACCTGGATCCTCCGGTCTCCGCCTCCCAAAGTACTGGGATTACAAGTGTGCGCCACCACGCCCGGCCCAAAAGTTTTTTAACTTGAGGAAAATCTGAGTTAATGTCTAGCCTTCCTTCCTTGTGAAAATGTATGTTGCTTTTTAATCATATTTATTTATTGTTCCATAAGCTATAAAAAAGTAGTCTTGATAGTGGGTGGCACCCAGGCACACCCGTGGGTTATCGTTTCTAAGGACCTTCTTTTCCTTGTAGTTTCATTTTATTCTCCCTCTGTAAGGTGCCTGAAAGATTGGATTTCTGTGTGGCCTTTGAGGACAGACTCAGGACCAATGTGCAGGGCTACAGGGAGGCAGGATTTGGCTCAACCTGAGGAGGATTATTCTTATATTAACAGCTTTTGGAAGAGATAAGTTTCCTGGAGAAACAGAATTCTCTGTCATTGGTGGTATTTGGAAAGACACTGGCTTCTCTGTCTTGCTAACCTAGTCATCTTTTTTCATTTCCAGCTGTTCTTATTGAACCAAGAGGTCAACAGAGATCAGGCCCTAACACAGCATAGGCAGGACTGGTTTTGTCAATAATGTACTGGTAGGAAAGGAATCTTCTCTCAAGAAGCAAGTAGAGCAGAGCATTAGGAGCTTTTAAGACAATGAAAAGTCACTTACAGCCGGGCGTGGTGGTGCATGCTTGTAACTTGGGAGGCTGAGACCAGAGGATCCGGGTTCACGGCCAGCCTCAGCTACTTAGTGAGGCCCTCCGCAACTTTGTGAGACCCGGTTTCAAAAAAAAAAAAGGAATAAAAAATAGGGCCGGGGGTGTAGCTCGGAGGTAGAACGCCCCTGGGTTTAATCCCCGGTACCACACACACACAAAAGTCTGTAGTTAATGGGTTTAAATAGACTGTTGGGTTGAGACAGACGGTGTTGAAACAGACGTAAGACATGGGTGTTGAAACAGACGTAAGGCTGCAGATAGAAGGGCACTTCCGGATCTGAAATTGATGGGGAGACTGTGATAGGTCCTTTCAGTACTTCCTCCTGCACACTATTCCGCATTTGGTTTTTGTTATGCAGTAATTCTTTACATTCATCAGTATGAAATGTAAATATTCTGTTGAATATCCAGGTTACGATGAGACTTTGGAGTTTGCCAGTATGAAAGCATTAAATCATTCTTTCTCTGACATTTTTCTCATACGCTACATGTAGACTGAGGTGGGGGACAATATTATCAATGGGTTGTGTCTTCTTATAGTCATAGAAATTTTTGACTTGGTAACAATGAGGAAGTATGTCCAGTGTTTAGGCTTGCTATTTGGAGTTTCTTCCTGTGTAGAAAAAATGCTGGTTATTAGATGTAGTTTAAGATAAAGAGCTGGAGTGGGGCGTGGTGGTGCACGCTTGTAATCCCAGTACTTGGGAGGCTGACACCGGAGGATCCGCCAGCCTCAGCTACTTAGTGAGGCCCTCCGCAACTTAGTGAGACCCTGTTTCAAAATAAAGAATAAAAAATAGGTCTGGGGGTGTAGCTCGGAGGTAGAATGCCCCTGGGTTCAATCCCCAGTACCAGAAAGAAAAAAAAAGATAAAGAGCTGGGCATGGTAGAGCATGCCTGTAATCCCAGCTACTCAGTAGAATGAGCAGGAAGATTGTTAAATTTGAGACCAGCCCAGGCAAGACCCTGTCTCAAAATAATTTTTTTTGGTACTAGATTGAACCCAGGGGTGCTCTACCTCTGAGCTACACCCCTGCCCTATTTTATTTTATTTTTTGAAACAGGGTCTTGCTAGGTTGCTGAGAGTCTCGCTAAATTGTGGATGCTGGTCTTGAACCTGCGATCCTCCTGTCTCAGCCTCCTAAGTACTGGGATTACAGGTGTACGCCACCATGCCCAGCTTCAAAATAGGGCTTGTGGTGTAGGTGGGTGGTAGAGTGCTTGCCTAGAGTGTAGGAAGCCCTGGGTTTGATCCTCAGCACCAAAAAAAAAAAAAAAAAAAAAA